>CAUYQG010221461.1:0-42230 GCA_963574415.1 Tarsius wallacei
TGTGCTACCATGCCCAGCTAATTTTTTTGATTTGTTGTAGAGATGAGGTCTCACCAAGTTGCCCAGACGGGTCTCGAACCCGCGGGCTCAGGCAGTTCACTCACCTCAGCCTCCCAAAGCGCGGGATTACAGGCTGAGCCACCGAGCACAGCTAGTTAAATGAAATTTTCAAGTTTGATTTCCCCATCACTTTAGCCAAATTTCAACTGCTGAGTAGTGACATGCGGCTTATGGCTACCTCGGGGACAGTACAAATTTAGAGAACAGTTGAGAATGTTCTGTTGGGCAGTGCTGGATTCTTCTCTGGGATTTTCCAGTCTTCTGGCAGGTCCAGGCCCGGTATGGACCACTCTTTCCAGGATATTCTGAAGCTTGCATTCTAAAGGAGCCTGGTTCCCTTCATGCCAGCTGCCTGCGTTCTACCGGCCTAGGTGGGGAATGTCCTTTCTTACCTCCCCAGTCTCTCTTTCTGCTTCCTTTTCTCAGTCTTTCTCAGTATGGGAGAAATGTCTGCAAATAGGCATTTAATTTTGGTTTTTGCCACTGACGTCTTATTCCATTAGCAGTTTTGAGGGACTTTGAAATGACTTTGGAAAGATGTGTTTTTCAATGTGATGTTAAAGGGCTCTTTGTAGTTTTATACCTCAAGACTATCTTGAGACCTTTTGAGTATATGTTAGTAAAAGGAGCTATTTATTGCGTTTAAAAGATCCTTGACCTCTGCTTTAATTAGAATATTAAAAATCAGGCTGTGTGTGATTTTCTTGGAATGGGCCCATCTGTTGTCTCAGCTCAAAATTTTATCCAAAATTGTCATATTATAGTTAAAAAAGAATGTGTGCATTTTTCACTAACTGTTTCCATTGGTTTTATTTTTATTTATTTATTTATTTATTTATTTGAGTTGGAGTCTTTCTCACTCCATCACCAGACTGGAGTGCAGTGGCACGCTCACAGCCATCCCAGTGTCAACCTGCTTGGCTCAGGCAATCCTTCCACCTCAGCTTTCCAAGTAGCTGGAACTACAGGTATATGCTACCATGCCCGGCTAATGTTTTGATTTATTGTAGAGATGAGGTCGCCAGGTTGCCCAGGCTGTTCTTGAAACCCATGGACTCAGGCAGTCCCCCTTACCTCAGCTTCCCAAAGTGCTGGGATTACAGGTTTGAGCCACCATGCCCAGCCCCATTGGCTTTAAATTCTGTGCTTATGACAGAGTATTTTCTTGTGAACTGAATTAATTTGCTAGGGCTACATAACAAAGTACCATAGATTGACTGGGTGTCTTAAACAACAGAAACTCATTTTCTCACAGTTCTGGCAGCTAGAAGTTCAAGATCAAGGTGTCAGCAGGGTTGGTTTCTCCTGAGGCATCTCAGATGTCTCTCTGTGTGTCCCAATTGCATCTTCCTATATGAACACTAGACAGATTTGATTAGGGCCCACCCTCGAGGTCTCATTTTGTTTTTTTTTTTTCAGGAGACAAGGTCTCACTATGTTGCCCCGACTGGTTTTGAATTCCTGGCTTCAAGTGATCCTCCCTCCTCAGCCTCCCAAAGTGCTGGGATTATAAACTTGAACTGCTGTGCCTCACCCGAGGCCTCATTTTTACCTCATTACCTCTTTAAAGGTTTCATCTCCAAATGTGCTCACATTCTGAGCTACTAGTGGTTAGGACTTCAACATAGGAATTTGGGAGGAACATAGTTCAGTGTATAACATGGACTTTCTGTTGTCTGAGGCCAGTTTATTGCTTTCTTTACTGTGATCGCTGTGGGTGGGGTGGGGGGTAGAACATATGGTGGAGACCCTGGAACTAGTCTTGGGCAGATCTGTCAGTCGTTTCCTCCCTCTCCTCCCCCCACCCCCTTCTCTGGCTTTCTGCTTAATGCC
This sequence comes from Tarsius wallacei, assembly GCA_963574415.1. NCBI lineage: Eukaryota > Metazoa > Chordata > Mammalia > Primates > Tarsiidae > Tarsius > Tarsius wallacei. The sequence goes on from CAUYQG010221461.1 coordinate 1,894, forward strand.
AGGCAAGGCCTGTGAATAAACAGAGTGACGCCATTGGAAGGGGACTCCAAACAACCCGGAAGTATTCAAACTTGTCGGGACAAGACAGGGGTCAGAGCCCCGTATCCTCTGAGCTCATTTTACCATGAGTCTTTCCTTGCCTGTCCTGACACAGCCCTCAGTCAAACCTCCACGCTGGTAAGCCCCAGGGGACTGCCAGCCAGCTGCATGTAGGAAGAATCTTGTGCCTGTGAAATTTGGCAGCCTTAGCATTGATAAAATTGGCTTTTGCCAAGGGTGCTCCAACAGGCTTTCCAGTATTAGGCTGGTGTTGGAGGGATTTATAGAAATAGAAACTCCTCTCCGCTGCCTACTGGTGCTTTTAAGGACTAAGCACATCTCACTGGATTCATGCATGGTTTTTGGTAGCTTTAATGTTTTTGCTCTGGTTGGGGTAAATGCTCCCCAGAGCCTTGCCATGTTCTGTAGTATAGAATTCTATATGGTGTAAATTGGTTGGGCTTCCATCCAAACGATTTCAGTTGCTAGAAGTGCCCGAAGGACTTATTATTCCTTGGTTTTACCTTACTCTGTGTCATATACTCCAGGCTGGACATTATATAAAGGTCCTAGTGTGTACGTGTTTACCCTGAGTAATTTTCCTTTCGGGCCCATCCCCCAGGGATGTCTATAGGCCAGGCACATCCTCATTCCCAGCACTGGTCTATATTGAGCCTGGGGTGCCAGCAAGACCATCCTTCTCAGGGCCTACTTTTACTGCAAGAGCATGAAGCCGAGGCACATTCGTCCTTTAAGTCTCTGGGTTCCCACTGCTCTGGACTGTTTTGTCCCAGTGCCATGTGTGGCTAGTGGCTACTATACTGGCCAGTACAGATAGAGGCCATTTCCTTCACTGCGGGGACTCGGAACAGAGGCCCAGAGTTTAGGGCAGTGCTCTTCTTGCTGTCTCGCCTCCTTGCTGTGGGCCCAAGAACTCTTCCAAGGGACAAGTAGCACTTTGCTCCAGGGACAGGATTCTTCATATCTGGAAAATAAAATGATCCATTGCTATACTCTCTTCTAAGACTGAAACGAGAAAAGGGGCCGCAGTTTTATGGCTCTGCGGACATCAGAGTGCAAGCCCTGGTCTTCTCTGAGAACTGGAAAATGGTTTGTATGGTTTCCATCATCCAAAGCCCTGTAGTGATTTTCTTGTGTGAGTCTATTCCAACAGCTTTGAGAAACTCCACAGAATGGAGAGGGCAGCCCTGATCTGGTTGGCTCGGGTAGCGGTCTTTACTTGAGTAGTTTCTAATCTGTCACTTGCACTGCAACCTCGTGAGGTGATCATGTGATGAGGATCTGGCTGGGCAATCCACCATGCAAACTTGAGCCCAGCCCGGGGCATTTTTATGGCAGTAACTGCGATTTTGTAGCAGACGTTAGCTGGACATTGGGTTGGTGGGTCTTGAATTATTAGGAAAATAACAACAGAGGCTGTGTAGGCAGTAAAACTAGGAAGAAAATAAAAATCAGGGGCCAGACGTCTGAAAAAGGGAGGGAGAGAGAAGACAGAAGGAGGACAGGGAAGTAGGAAGAGACTGAAAACGCATGGGGAGAAGGCAGGAGGAGGAGAGAGGTCCGCATTGGACTTTCCTTGCTTCTTTGAAAAAAGGGTCACGCCTGGAGAAGATCTGGCTGATGAGAGTCCAGAAGTAGAGTTCTTGTATCTTGCCAACATTGACCGTGTCCCTAGGATGGCCAGACACCGCTCTAGGCTCTGGGGAATCTGCCAGCAGGGAGAAAACACAGCCAGGATTTTCCCTCCTAGATGGGGGAGGTGGACACCAAATAAATAAATAGGACACACCAAATGCGCAAAGTACTATAAAGATAGAACTGGGTGGGACAGGCAGACAGGGAGCTAATAATAATATTTCCAGGAAAAGAATTTTATATTATTATTTATTATTATTATTATTATTATTATTATTATTATTATTATTAGAGACAGGATCTCACTTTGTTGCCCAGGCTGGGGTACAGTGGTGTCTTCTCGGCTGACTGTAGCCTTGAACTCCTGGGCTCAAGCGATCCTTCTGCCTCACCTCCTGAGTAGCTGGGATTATAGGCATACTCCACCACACCTGGCTAGTTTAAAAAAAATGTTTTTGTAGAGACAAGGTCTTGCTATTTTGCCCAAGCTAGTCTCAAACTCCTGGTCTCAGGTGATCTTCCTGCCTTAGCCTCCCAAACTAGGATTATAGGCATGAGCTGCTGTGCCTGGCCTGTTTTATATAAGGAACTCAGCAAAGGTTTCTCTTGGGGAGGCCACATTGGCGCTGAGTGGGAGGACAAAGGGAGAGAATGGTCCCAGTGAGGGCCCAGCAAGCACAAATAACCCTGGCTGATTGGAAGAACAGGAAGGCAGGCAGGGGGCTAGACAGGAGGGAGTGTGCTAGGAGGTGTAGTCTGAGCCGCCTGGTCCTAAGGACCCTGGACGGCCATCAGGAATTTGGATTTTTCTCCCATTAGAATGGGAAGTCACTGGAAAGGTCTGAGCGGGGGAAGTTGGCAGTGTGACTCTTCCTGTTAAGGTTTGCGTGTCCACTGTAGCTGACGTGTGTGTGGTCTCCTTCACCCTCCAGCCCGTCACCCCCAGGTAAAGGAGCCCCTTCAGGCAGAGAGGAGAGATGGTGCCACAGTGTGCCATCTCTCCAACAACCTTGGGCACGGGGACCACTGCGAGTAGTAGGGGGCTCAGGTTGCCCCTGAACTGTGAGGAATCCATGCACCTGTTTGTCTAGGATCAGCATAGCTCTTTGAGGTTCTCTGTTTTAGCCCAGGGGTCAGCAGTTTTTTTCAAAAAGCAAATTCTTTTCCTGGTGACTCACTGCCTGAGTATGAAGCACAAGAAAGACTTTCAGCCTTTTGACTTGAGAATGAGTTGTCTCTACTATGGTGTGTACACCAGACACCAAGAATGAGAAACCAGCTCTGGTCAGGGCCTGTGCTGTGATGACTGAGTTAAGCGTCTCCTCCTACCCTTGACCCTCTGTTGGGTGGTCACCTTCCACAGACTCTCTTCATAAGTAAGATAGTGACGTACAGAATAAGAATTTTATCCCACTAATAGATACTGTAATTGATATATATGAACAAAACCTACAGTGCCTTGACACCTTTGTTCTCTTAGTGTCCCCAGTACTGTATGTCCAGAGGTCATTATTCCATTCTTGAGGGCTCATGACCTACTTCTGATTTCCGTGTCTAGCTGGCCTTTGACAGACAGGCCTGATCTAATTCCATAGCCATGTTATTCTCTGCGGACGTGGGCCCAGACCCCAGGCGGATCTGAAGACTTCCTTAGAACACATAAGACCAGGGAGATTTGTGCCATCATGTACTGTTTTCTCTGGGCTTTTCTTTAATCAAGAATGTGGACTGGTTTTTTTTTTTGTTGTTGTTGTTGTTTTGTTTTGGTAGATGGTGTGCAGGAGGAGAGCTTCCAGTCACTTCTGTAAGGTATTATTGCAAAGCTAATTGGGAAATAGTAATTCTTTTTCGAAAGCTGTTTGGAGTCACTCCTCGCTCCTCTGGGTCCCTGTCCCCTTGGGATTGTCAGGCTTCCATGGAAAGACCCCCAGAGGGAAGGATGTTGGCATATATCATAGATATTTGGAAAGGATGTTTCAACCACACCTGGCTGCCGTGTGTGAGGACAAATTTAATTTATTTTAAAAATCTGGCCACAGGCAGCTTTTTCTGTTTGTTTCTTTAGGGGGGGAAAAAAATTGAAAAGCCATGGTTCGCATTTGTTTTCCTCCAGATTGGACCAGCCAGCAGAAGAGAGATTATCTCTAAAGGATATGAAAGGTTTAATCATTTTAATTTTGTTTTTATTAAAGTTTATCATAACTTTTTTTTTCAACATGCCCTGGTAGAACAGAAGGAGTGAAGAGGAGGTAATATAAATATACACAAACCCCCAAGCATTTGGTTAATAAAACTTTCCAATGGGCGACGCCTCGTGGGGAGGAAGTGGTTGAACGGCTAGGTCTGGTGGCCTGACCAGGGCGGGCTGTGACTGCACTGAATCCTGGCCAGCATCTCATGGGCTTCCTGTCTGCCTCTAGCAGACACTTGTCGTGGGAGCTCGGCGCTTTCGTTAAACTGAAAGAGAAGCAGCTACGACTGTCGGTATTCCAACATGGCTGTCAAGCAGGACTGTCTCCCTGACCCATGGAGAGCTAAAGAAGTCAACATTGACAGAGAACAATAAAATTTGCTTCTGTTAGACTCTTCCACTCCTATCATCGCAATGAACTGTTTGAATCTGGATGTCTTGAAGACTCGCTTTAGGCCACAACCTCTGAAGTTGCGTGTATGCACGTGTTTTCTTTATGAAGCAGCAAAGTTGGGAGAAAGATGGTCTTTAGTTTGGGGATAGGAAAACCGGGCTATAAATTATGGTAAAACTAAATAACTGGGACTCTAGATTAATAGGGTTTTTGGCTCAATTTCCCTTTAGGACAGAAAAATGAGCTTATTTCAAAGTCAGTTCAGTTGTCAAAAATCACCTGGGTGTGGACTGGAGTTGTCATCACAGATGTTCAGCACAGTCTCCGCTCCCTTCCACAGCTGTACAGCCCTGCCGGGGCTTGGCTGCTTGGAATTCCAGCCCCGGGACCAAGCAGGATGTTGCATCACCTGAGAATGATGAAATTGTCTTCACCATTATGTTCTTACAAGGGCTGGAAATTTGACTTGCACATTTTAGACATTGTTTTAAACAGTAGGATTAAAGCACTGTCATCTCGTTAAACCTGACTTAAACTGGCAGTTTGGTGAACCCTAATATATACCAGTCTTTAAGTTTTTGACTGGGCTATAGCTTTATAGTGCTTTCTACCCCCACCTTCATGGGTGGAATGGTTTGTTCATCAAGGAGAAGCAGCTTTTCTAGTGACAACTGCAACTCCAATTCCTTCAGCCAAGTAGAAACTACACTGAGGCTTCAACCAAGCAACTGTGTAAGCGAATGACCTGACCCCTAGCAAGCTCTGTGGACAGTTACTTGTTTTTTCTCAAGGTTCCCTTAGGGATGGATGCTCTGGGCCTCTGGGCTGTGCCTGCTAGTGCTGAGGAGATGCTGAATGAGATGTTGGATCTAAGGCCTTGCAGGGCTGGACTCTGAACCAAACCAGGTCTCCCCACTGGGAAAGGGACCCGGAGCCCAGTGGCTGCCCCAAGTGTACAGGCTTCTGCTGTGCTCAGCTGGCTATATTCCAGGAGGCTGTGTGCCAAGCAGCCCCAGAGGCCTGTAATTTTGGAATTTTTTTATGGGAGTTACTAAACCAGCCAAGGGCAGTGTTCCCTCGTCCGGAGTTGTATGAACACTGAAAAGGAACAAACACCAAACAGAGACCCATCTCATTCTCTGGGGGCTTCTTGGCAGGAGCTCATCACCAGCAGGTTAGGCAGTTCTGGGTGAGAGGAAGAGACCTGACACCTCTCCTGTCCAGCACTTCTGCCTCTGGTTAGACTGGATGACCACAGACATTCTGGTGTGTAGTGTGAGGTCTTGGGCCTGTAGTTTTGAAGCTATCTTGGTTATGAAGATAGTGGAAGGTAGAGAAACAAAAAGGTATTCCGTTTCATGGCATTTGGCAGTGGATTATAGAGACACCCCAAGAATGACTTAAATAAGTTAAGGGTTTCATTTTTCCCTCCTATAAGCAGGCTTGGGAGGAGAGCAGTTGGGCACAGAAGTAAAGGTTCCACTGGGTCAGCACCACCCAGCTTCCTTCTGTCTTTCCGCTTGTTGGTTCCTCACAGTATCAAGATGGCCATTCCAGGAGTGAATAGGACAGTGAGAGCATAGGTGCCTCCTGAACCTACCTTTAAAGCCTCACCCACTTGTTGCCTCTACATTTTGTTGGCTGGAACCGGTCATATGACTGTCCTTGGGCATAACAGATACAGTTTTTGTTGGGGCTGATGCAGTGAAAAATGTATTCCTAAGGAAGAATGGTTATTAGGAAGGCAATTAGAAATCTTAGCCATGCTTCCTTTAAAAGATAAGGAGGGGATTAAGTAAACTTTGTTACAATTATGTGGTGGCAATCTGGGTAGCCATTAAGAATAATGTTCTTGATTAATATTTAAGGATATGGAAGAAGGCTCCATAGATGGGGATGAGAGGAGCAAGACACAAAACCACATATAATCAGCAGTTTCCTTTAAAATACATAGAGATATACTAAGGTGTTATCACTGATTATAGACAATTTTTATTTTCCTACTTTTTCCGTTTTCAAGATTTTTGACAATAAGCACTTACTGCCTTTATTGTCAGAAAAAAATGGCAAACTTTAAGAAAAAAACAGTAGAACCTGGTAATTACTACCTCATATATCAAATATACTTGATGGAAAAATAAAATGAGTGATAAAGGGGCAAATCTGTCAACATGTAGCAATAATGGAATGGTGACGAGCAGCTGCAGTGCTATGGAGTCATCAAGAACAAATCACATCATACTAATAAGATAAGATGAAGTAACATACGTGGATTCTCACTGAAAGGGGGAGTTGTACAAATGCAAATTTATGTTCCAGGGCTCTGTGTGCATGCACATCAGAACCTTTCACTATTTCCCCCAAGCATCCTTTTGAGGTTATTCAGAAGCATTCTCCCCCTCCCATTTTTCATGGAAACACTGGGGCATGTTGAGTGTTGTAGTTGTTTATTGAACATCTGTTAGTTGTAAACACTAGTTGCTGTGAGGGAATATAAAAGAATAGAAGAAATGACCCCAGCCTACCATCTTTTTAGAGAATGTGAGACATACACACATTCCTCCCTCTCTCTCTCCTCCCTCCCCCCACCTCTCTCTCTCCCCTCCCGCTCCCCCATCCCTCTCTCTCACTCTCTGTCCCCTTCCCTCTCCCCTCCCCTTCCCCCTTTCCTTCTCTCTCTCCATCAAGTTTAACAGGGTTCAAGATGATTCATGGTCAGTACCAGAGAGTGGAGTAGGACATTAAGTATTCTGGACCTTCCCAAGTGTGAGGATTCTTGGGTTGCGTGATGAGGAGGCTCTAAGGAGAGGGTCAACCTGTACCTGGAGGGACAGATGGGTAGAGGCAGATAGAAAAAGAGGCTGTGGAGGGAGTTCAGGAATTTGTTCAGGGGCCAGTGAACAGGCCATTCTTACTAGAGAGAGGATCTTGGGCAAGCACCAAAAACTGCAGTCCCATTTTCTTCCATCTTTTGGGTCTAGTTTCCTCCATATCTCCTTTACTTTTTGAAAGACAAATAGAATTGCAAGTGTGAATATCATAGACTTATTAAAAACAAATACTTGAAAACTCCTTTTTTTCTCGTAGTCTCCTAAATAAATTCAGGATCTAGAGAGAAACTTTTCACATGTACTGAACTCTGACTGAAAATCTAAAAAACTGGAATAATATATTGATTTGGGGACTATTTGTGTTTAGAAGAACTGAAAGTGCTGTTTTTATTTAACATTTTCATTAATAACATGGAAACAGTAAATAGTAAATGAAATTTGCATATAATCTAAAATATTTATGCATAATATGTATAATTACACATACGAATAGGAAAATTATATAATTGGACTGGGGGTGTTAAGAATCTCATTTTAATTTCAACACGTATTTATTTTAAAATTTTAAAGATTTTGATATAATTTTAGACTTACAGAAAATTAGTGTACTCTGCATAGTAAAAAGAATTCTCATAAACCCTTACCCATGTTCCCCAAATATTAGCATTTTATCACATTTTCTTTATCTAGCTCTCTCCAGCATGTACATTCTTACTCTTTCTATATGTATGCAGGATACGTATACACAAATACACACATTGTTTTTTTTTTCTGAACCATTTCCAGATGCCCCTTGATATCTAAATATGTTAGTGTCTGTTTCCTCAAAAAAATATAATATTTTGCATAACCACAGAATAATTATCAAACTCGGAATATTAATATTGATGCAAAGCTATTAGGTAATCATAGACCTCATTCAGATTTTCCTAATAATGTCCTTTTTATGAAAAGAATATTCCAGATCGCAAATTGTATTCAGTTGCCATATCTCTTTAATATTCTTTAATCTACAGTTGTTCTTCAGTCTTTCTCTTGTCTTTTATGACCTTGACATTTTGGAAGAATGTAAGTCAGTGATTTTGCAAGAGCATCCTTCAGTTTGCATTTGTCTAATGTTTCCTTATGATTAGAATCAGGCTATGTATTTTGGTAGAAATTCTAAAAAAGTAATGTGTGTTTTTTTCTAGTGCATTACATCAGGTGGTGTACAATATCAACTTGTGTCTTTATTGATGGTGTCAACTTTGGTCAGTTAGTTATGGTGGTTCCTTCTAGGGTTATCCATTTGAAAGTTACTATTTTCTCCTTTATAATTAATGAGAATCTAGTGAAGAGATACTTTGAGATATTTTAATAAGGAATAGAATTTTTAAAATGAAATTATTTTGGAAAAATAGAAGCTAATAAAAATCAATAGAAAAAAATGTTTGGCAAATGAAAGTGGTGGTCATTAAGGTTTATTTTTAGCATGTACACTGTTTATAAGTTTTCTAGATGACTAGGGAATTCAGCAGGCCAGAACTTCTAGAGACTGGACAGAATTCTCCAAAATGTCACTGTGATCACTGATGGTGTAAATGAAGAATGGTGAAATTGGGAAATGGCCAAAGAAACTATTATAGTATAAAAAGGAAAAGCAAGCATCAGCTTGGCCAGAGCCTGCATAGCAAGCTCTTAGGATTGTGACCGTTGGTAGCATAACAAATTGAAATTTACTTCTTCTAACTCCTTTAAGAAAAAAAGAAAGCACCTCTAGTTCTTCAATGTGTTCTGCTGTAAGGGATCCTCTGTTGGCAAAGGTGCTGGCTGGCCGGCCCTCTGTGGACATGGATGCATTGGTAACTTTTTGTACAAAGGGAGGACTCTGGGGCCAGGCTTGCTGTTGAGTGTTTTTAGTTCCCTTCAGTCTCCCCAGTAATTTTTCACGTGAGACGTGGTAATAGCATTTGATTAATCTTCCATTTTCTCTACTAAATCCCATAAAAAGCTGAAGTCCTCATTCCCTTACTTTCCATCTTCTCCCCTTTCTCTGAAGGCAACAAATGAGAAGGCAGATCTTTGTCCTGGGATGGCTCAGAAAGTCTAGTCTCATCTTCACCTTCCACCCTTTTCTCTTGGTTTTTTGGAAATACAGCCTCTGATATTGCTTCTCGCATCAAATCATTGTCAGCTTTTTCTCCTGTCCGTTCTTATCATTCCTGCCAAGGCCCATTCTTACCCTTCCTCCTTTCTGGAGATAATTATTCCTCCTTTCATCTTCAAGGCTGTGCATACAATGGGGCCGCTTCTCCTGACTCTGTAGGTGAACAGAGGCCTATTGAGCCCTGGAGCCTGGAGATGCGATCAAGGTAGAGGAGTGGAAGGTGAACCGGATGAGCTCTGTGCCTGAGGAATCTCAGTGTCTAACAGAAGAAGATTCCTAAAAAGACCATTGACGTGGACTCTGAAAAACTGCTGACATGCTAGTGTGTAAAGGTCTTGGGCATGTAGTCCATGATCAAAAGATAGACCGAGGGCAGGTGAAGGGGGCGGAAGTAAGATCTGACCGACACTGAGGCCTTTGGAAACTTCCAGGGAGCCGGAGCCCCGAGATACTGGGACCTAGCGATGTCACATGATCTCGCCTAGTTTTAGAGAGGCAATACTGGCTCCCTGGTGGCAAGGATTTGAAGGGGACGTGCATATAAGGTGAGAGATTAAGGTAGGGTCTGTGTTAAAGTGAGCCACTTAGTGCTGTCTAGGTAGTTCCATCTGGGAGCAATGGGGAGAGAGCCGCTGAGGGTGACTGTGGGGTGTGGGCTCGGGCCCTAGATGGGTGCTGATGCTGTAAGCTGGGGGAGAACACGTCAGCAGGCATGTATGAGTAAGAAAGGAGGATGGAAAGGGTGTCATTTTTGGAAGCACAAGTATTTCCCTCATTCTCCACTTTTCTAAATGAATATAGCATTTAATCTGCACCACAAAGCCTTGCACGTAATTATAATTATATGCTGTTTATTTATCTCCTATTATTCCAAAAAGATTTGGCAGCCTTGTTTGGCTGATTAATATCTGCTTACTATTCACCCCTAAAATTGTCAGTGTCTGTGGGGCAGGGATCCTGTCTTTTGCTACTTCTGTGGCACCTGGTCCAGAATCTAGCCCCCTGATCAGCAGCTCAGCCAGTCCCATACCTCCTTGGATGCTGTCATCTTGCTGGATTCCTGTGGGTTCCTTGGTAGGTCCTGCATGTGTCCAGTCTCACACATTGACTCTGCTGTGTCGTCATTGCTACTGTCATCTTTTTTTTGCCTTCACAAACACTCATTCATTAATGGGTGAGAGCTAGCCAGAAAAGCCAACTAAACAGTTTTATGCAGTGACCAGAGGTATCGTCAGGAGAGGAAATCTGCCACCTTAAGAAAATAGTGCTTGGGCATATGTGACATTGCTCCCTTTTTGTTTCTTTAAAAAACGACTCCCTCTGGGTTTGCTACTTTTTGCCATGGTCAGAAATTTGATAGGGAATGACTACATGAGCAAAAATAGATGATCCAACCAAAATAAACTTTGATTACATGTCTCAACCGATGTCTACAATAAGTAGAAGAGGAGTTCGTCTACTCACTGGCTTCAGAGAGCACTAGCTCATAGGGTTGCCCTGTTGCTTACGGTCTTTAGATTTCAGCGTGTTTTGTCCTCTGAAGGTGTTCCATGTGTCTCTCCATCCTCCAGATAGAAGGGGGACACACTTAAGAAATAGTTCTTATCCTCCTACTCAGGATTAAACAGAGCACACTCCTCCATTTCATAAAGCAAACATTTTCAGAGTTCTGTTATCTGACTGATGCCATTCAAAAGTGCTGGTTTTTCTAAATTTCGTGCAACTAAGAGTAATCACGTAATATGCCACACTGCCATTATTGACTCTTTGTGGAGTAGAATTAATGGTAAGCTTTTCCCAGCAGGGTAACAGATGACAGGTTTCTGAGGCACTGGCGGCTGGGGCTGAGAATGTCGCCTGGACAGTCTCTTACTGGGTGAGACTTGACGCCGAACCCACCGGACCATTTTTGTTCTGTCCGTAGTGGGAAGCATTCATGCCAATGAGGTGCATTCTTAAGGACTTTACATGCAGTGCCCCCCACCCTCACAAGAAAAGCAATATATGCTTCTTATTTTCAGAGTTGCAATGTACATATGGAGGGTTGGCCCATAAGGATGAGACTCTGCCCTCCTCAAAGATAATCGCTGTTCCTGTTTTACAAAACTTCCTTCTAGAAAGACTATATTTTAGGGATTCTAGATATTTACTGCTTATCCCAAAGCTACCAGGTCATATTCTGGCTCCAGTTAAGCTGGGACTGCAGGCCAGTGGGCTTGTGCCTGTGTGGAAGAGAATGGGGGTGAGGGTGGCGGCAGGGTTGGTTCCATGAAAAGATATCACTCCTGTAGATTGAATGTGCTCAAAGAGGTGAATGGCTTTGCAGAACCTGTGGCATGGCGTGAAAGGGGCCATGAGTGTCTTCAGACTTTCTGCTGGCCCAGCGCCTGCCTTATGTCCTCTCCACCTTCTCACCTCTGAGGAAACTCCTCTGCGGTTCTTTCCCCTTCTCACGAAGTGAACACTAGGAGCTTTTGCATCCAATCTGGTTGAAGGAACTTTTAAGGGTCGCATAGGAGTTTGGGTCCCAGCTTTTCTGAGCTCAGAAAAGTGACCTCAGTCACATGACATAACCCAAGGATTTCTGACCTCTTCAGGTAAATCTGATGGAAGAAATGATTCCTCACCCCAGAAAAATGCACACACACAACATCTGCATGCTTGTTTTGGGGCTCCCAGTTGCGCATCTCTAAGTCTTCAGTCCTTTTACTGGAGAGAGCAAATGCAGTGCAGCTCTGGGTCCTGCTTTATGAATCTCAGTCAGCATGGAGGCTGGCACACAGTGAGGCACGTTCTTTCTTCCTGACTCTCCCCTCTCGCTCCTGTTCTCGCGCTCCCTCTCTGAACGTCTGCCAAGGGAGAAAACTTAGTCCTGTTTCATTTTTGGATCATTTGTTAGGACAGAGCCCTGCCAGATTTTCATTTCATCTGTCCACAGTGATTTCTTTGTTCCTTTTTTCTGCCCTCCTTCCACTTTGGGCATCTTACGGCCACACCACTTTATCTTTCTGGTCTGCAGCCTTAGTACACTCATTTCCTTCCTGGGGGAGGAACCCAGGGTATGGTGAGCTCACAGAAGCCCTGGGTCTCCCCCTCCCACTGATGGTTGTCCTGGTGATGTTTTCTCTACTGTTGAGGGCGAGGGGAGCCCTACTCCAGAGTTAGGCATCGAAGAGGCGTGAGTGGCTTCACCGTGTCCTTGGCCTGCAGGCCACAGAGCCCCACGGACAGCTTTCCCGCAGATACTGGGGTCTTTGTTGGAATAGGGAAGCCCTTGCTTGTTATGGATTAGAAGTGACCCTGACAACCTCTGCCCCACAACCTGCCTCCTTGACTGGTCATGGGTAACGGGAGCTCCCGTCCATCTTAGCAGCAAAAATCTATTTCTCTTCCTAGTTCCTATACCTACCCCATGGACTGTGTGGCTTGACTCCTGCCCTTGGATTGGCACATTGGGTGGGGAATGAGGTCCTAGTTCATTCTAGAGAGTGAGTTAAACACAGGTGCTCACAAAAGGCTGTTGTAGCCCAGGTGCCTGATACGGCCTGGCCCAGAGCCACCATGAAGGGTGAGGCCTGATCTGTAGTACTCAGGGACCATTAGAGATCGAGTGGGCTTGTGTGTCCAGTGAGGGTTCACCTGGGTTACCGGGATGAGACCTCGGAGGGATCCTAGCCACAAGCACCATTTTCTCATTGACCTCTTTTCTTTCTGTCTGCCTGGTTCTCAGCTGGGTCCTCAGTCTTGACTTTTGATTGTAGCTTTGCCTGGGCACATGGCTGTCACTCATGAATGCTTGTTGGCAGAACTCCTTCAGGTCACTGGGTCATTTCTCTCTTAGGTTTTTATGCTAATGTTTCATCTTCTTTTAAAATAATTCATTGAGGTGGGTCAGCTGGCTGCCTCGAGCCTGAGAGTAGGAAGGGATGTGAATTCCTTTTCAAAACAGTCTCGTGGGTAGACAAATGTTTGCCTCACCTGATGCCTGCTCGGGTTCTCCTAGTGGGAAGGGCGCCAGCTCAAAGCTTTTGTATATTCCAGGATTCCAAGGAGGTCTGTCATTTTTCAGGTGGCATCATCACAGCTCCTAAATCAATACCAGCCCCACTGAACTACCCTAGGCTTCATACTCAAAACGAGTTCCAAACAGCCTGCCACATGGATGATTGATGTTTGGGACTGGAATTGGTGGCCCTGATGTGTCACCAATGTGACTTGGTAACACTGGTGGCCGTGTGGCAAGACCTAGGGACATGGACTGCCTGAGAGGTCAGCTTTCTCTCTGTCAACATGATTCAGTGCTTCATTCACAAGTTTCTAGAAAGGACTCAAAGCTTTATGTGTATGTCTTGATACATGACAATCTGTTGCCAGGATACAGTGCTCAAACTGTTTGAATGGCCTGGGAATACCTTCACGTGCTCCTTAGATGGGGGATGAGTACCCCTCAAGACTACACTCAAAGACAAGAAAGCATGCTACCTTAAGCTGCTACTGAACAGTTGATGTGGTCCTGTTTGTACATGTGCCTATATTGTTTTCTAATGTTTATTGAATGAAGCTTCCTGTGTGCCAGGTACCTTCAAAACTCTGGGGACAGAGTGGTAGATGCAAGTGACCAGACCCCAGGTCTCATGGAGCTTACATTCTAGAAGTGCTTATGGATAGCAAATAAAAAGAAAAGTAAATTGGGCTGGGTGCAGTGGCTTACACCTGTAATCCCAGCACTCTGGGAGGCTGAGGTGGGAGGATCACTTGAGGCCAGGCATTTGGGACCAGCCTGGTCAACATAGTGAGACCCCTGTCTTTACATAATTTAAAAATAAATTTTTTTAAACATAAAAAAATTAGCTGGGTGTGGTGGCACATACCTGTAGTCCCAGCTACTTGGGAGACTGAGGCAGAAGGATCACCTGAGACCAGAAGGTCGAGGCTCTGGTAAGCCATCATCTCGCCACTGCATGGGGGACAGAGTAAAACCCTGACTTAAAAAAAAAATTGAATATAAGACAGGATGGCTGGTGGTTGACTGGGTGCCTGTTGTAGAGGGATAGTGAAGGAAGAAAGCTGAGAATAAAAACTTTTGTGTTGGGCAATTGGAAACACATGTAGAGGTAGAAAGAATGACATGGCCGGGCACGGTGGCTCAAGCCTATAATCCCAGCACCTTGGGAGGCCGAGGCAAGAGGATTGCATGAGCCCGCAGGTTTGAGACCAGCCCGGGCAACATGGTGAGACCTCGTCTCTACAATAAATCAAGAAATTAGCCAGGCGTGGTAGCGCACCTATAGTTCCAGTTACTTGGAAGGCTGAGGCGGAAGGACCGTCTGAGCCCAGCAGGTTGAGGCTGTGGTAGCTGTGCACGTGCCACTGCACTCCAGCCTGGGTGACAAAGTGAGACTCCAACTCGAACAAAAGAAAGAATGACACAACAGACCTGTGAACCACCACACATCCTCGGCAGATCTCAGCCTGCAGCTGGTCCTGTTGTATCTGTGTATTCCCCTCCCGTGTCCCTCCTTCCCTTGGCTAAATCATCTTGAAGCACATCCCAGGTATATCATTCTATCTGTAAATGTTTGTGTGTCTCTCTCTTTTTTTTTTTTTTAACATGATTACTCTATCATTATTCAGACCTCTAAAAATTATAAACCATGAAATCATCAACTACTAAGTCAATATTCAGAATTCCTTAGTACATGGTAGGGCTTTTGTTTTGTTTGTTTGTTTTTTGCAGAAATGAGGTCTCACTATGTTGCCCAAGCTGGTCTAGAACTCCTGGGCTCAAGCAATCCTCTCACTTCAACCTCCCAAAGTGCTGGAATTACAGATATGAGCCACTGCATCTGACCTGATTTTTTGTTTTTTCAAAAAGGCAGGGTCTCACTCTGTCGCCCAGGTACAGTGGTGCAGTCATAGCTCACTGCAGTCTCAAACTATACATGGTTTTTTTAAATAGTTGATTTGTCGAAATGCAGATACAAGCATGGTCTTCGCATTGTCGTGGATTGATATGTTTCTAAAGTCTCTTTTTATCTGTGTGTCCCTCTTCTGACTTTTTTCTTTCCTGCAATTTTTTTTTTAAGTAACGGAATCAGGTATCCTATAGAACTTCCTGGAATCTGGATTTTGGTGTTTTGATGACGGCATTCCCACAATGTTGTTTAATGCTCTTCTGTCCCTTGTGTTTCCTGTGAACGGAGAGTCACAGGGTCAGTTTTACTTTTTTCTTCAAGGCTTCCTCATGTGTGGTAGTGTCCTATCAGGAGATACATCATGTCTCAGTGACTCTTTTATGATGCTAGCGGCCACTGATGATCTTGCCCACATCTTGTATTTTATTTGGAGTTGGCAAGATGGCGATATTCTCATTCTGTCCTTCCTTTGTTTACTAGCTGGGCTATTCTTATCAAGGGGAACGTTTTCCCCATTAATTGTTTGGTTACCCTGAATATTGCAAAGGTAGGCTACATGCGCGATCCTTTGCCACTTTAAGGTAGAGATATTTAGGATGTGACCTGATTTAACCATGTGAACAAAGGGAAGAATACTGCAGGCTGAGGGCCCAGCTGGTGCAAAGGCCCTGAGGCAGAAGGAAGGCCAATGCTGTTGTCATGTCCTGGGAAAGGGCGAGGTGGGCGGCACTGACCACCAGGCGGTAAGTACCACCTTTGTAAGTAGGGCTTGGAATTTGGGGTTGCATGCTATAGGAAACCCCTGGAAGGGCTCAGAAGTGGCCTGACACGACCAGACTTTCCTTTAGTTGCACAGTACACAAAGTGTCACACAGGTCCTCTTCTCACAGAGCTGACAGTCTCAGGCAGTGGAGGACAAGAAAAATTACAGTTCTGTCTATTCTTGTGCAAAGTTTTAAAAATATGTGGACTTTCATGTTGGACTTTCTGGTTCTTGCATCTTTTGCATCTTGGTGGTTTCACTTTTTGAGACAGAATTTTCCCCTGATGTCTTTACCCAGTTCTGGACTCGGGTTTTCAGGGCAGCATTTGGAGCTTCCTTGAGGGTATTCGGTTCTTCCCTTGCTCTTGTGAGACTGACTGTACCAAGGTATAAGGATTCATTGGTGAAATGAAATGTGCATGTGAGTGGGGAAATTTTCTTTGTTTTTCCAGACTTTGAGGTAGGGCTCTGAGGTAGGGCTTGTCCTTGTGTCCAGGTCTGTGCCCCAAAACAGGGGTCCTATCTGCTTTCGAGCTGCTATATGTCATGCTGGGAGTTAGGTTCACTGGGCACTGTCACTGACGTGAGAGTTTCCACCAGATGCTTAGAGAAAAGATCTAATGCTCTTTTCTTTGCTAATGTTATTCTTGGTATGGAGATTTAAATATGCAGAAGGGGGACATGCCATATGACAGTCTGCAACAAGCCCTGTGGCTATAGGGGACAGGCATCAGGCGCTCCCAGAAAGTCAGTATAGATATACACAGCACAGAAGACATAGTTGTCAGCTGGGAAGACTGTGCATTAGTGGGTCATTTGGATGAGAAAGGGAAGGCTCCAGAGAAAAGCATCAACAGACCAGTTGCTGTTGACCAGGTAAGAAAAGATGAAGAAAAATGGCAGCAAGTGGTGTTTGTAACTTGGGAAAACCCTGAGAGGCTGGAAAGTCAACTTTGTGCACACACACACAAAATAATAATTTTTAGTTGTTAGACAAGGGATGTGTTTTCGAGAGATGTCAGAGAAACAGCCAGGCTTTCACAGAAATCCAGAAAAGGAAGGGCAAGTGAGAGTTTAGCCACATCCTGCCCTGAATGTGCTGTGCTCAGTTTGAGGGAGGTCCACAGGAGGCAGACCCAAAGGTGGCCTAAAAGTCTGTAAATCTTTTTTTTTTTTTTTTTGAGTAGGAGTTTCACTCTGTCACCCAGGCTAGAGAGCAGTGGCACACTCATGGCCACCACATCCTCTACCTGCTGGGCTGAAATGATCCTTCCACCTCAGCCTTCCAAGTAGCTGGAACCACAGGCATGCGCCACCACGCCTGGCTAGTTTTTTTTATTTATTGTAGAGACGAGGTCTTGCCAAGCTAACCAGACTGGTCTCGAACCCCTGGACTCAGGCAGTCCTCTTGCCTCTGCCTCCCAAAGTGCTGGGATTACACGTGTGAGCCTCCATGCCTGGCTAAAGTCTGTAACTCTTGAAGGAGGCTCAGAGGGACATGTTTTTGATATTTGTTAAACAATGAAAGGAAGGGGGGAAGTGGGCAAGTTTGTAGTAGTTGTTAAATATGTGGGTTTGCAACTTCCTGCTGGAAAACGGAGCCATTCAAAATGCGGCCTGATGACACAGGAAAGGGATGTCAATGGCACCATACCAGATTCACTTTTTCGGGGGGACCAGCTGTAGGGGGGCGCTCTGTGCTTTCCTCCCTGCTCTAAACAGAAAGCAGATTTTCTAGATGGGAATCTGAATCTGTCAACAAAGAAAAAAATGGGTGACAACACCAGTATTATTTATTTAAATATGGGATGCTTAGGGGGATGACTTGGGCTGCAGAGAGGGAAATGAAATGCTTCAGCTGCTGAGAATGTTGTTCTTCCCAGCCATGCGAGGAGTCACGGACATCCACCATGTCCAGAGGCACGTAAATAAGATCTCATGCCCCTCCCAAAATGCCCAAGTTATGTCCTTCAAAATAAGCTTCTTTTTTTCTTTTTGTTGTTGTTATTTCTCCATCCATTACTGTAAACCAGCCTGCAGGTCTCTTGTGGTACCATTAGTGTTGAGTCCTCCCTACATAAACTTTCCTGGCTTTGGAAATGTGAACCAGAAGTGGCCAGACCATGTCCTTATGACCATCACCAGAAGTGGCCACAACCAAACTGTTCTGTCACCTCACCCCTGTCCTGTCTCGTCCTACCCTGGCTCTGCAACTCTTTGTAGACTAGAGAATGGTCTCAGCACAACTCATTCCTGCCCTGAATTTTCCCAGCATACTAGTGAGGACAATAAGCTTTAGCATATGGTTTCTTCTGCTGTAATTCGTATGAAATCAAAGCTATATTTCAAATTCCCAAATGTCTTTGTTTCTCTTTGTGGGAGACAAGAAAGTGGGGCCTTGTGAATGGACATTTCCAAGTCTGGAATCTCTTCAAGACTCCCAGAGATTTTTACCACAGAGAGAAGTTGAGAGAAGAAAGCTGAGGTGGGATTTAGTCTCTTGCCCCTGTGTGGCCTCCCTGAGACACGATAATGGTTGTCACAGAAATCCACACCCACAGACAACCCTTTGCCCCATTTCCACCCACAAAGAATGGAATCCAGAGAACTTTCCTGCCTTCTGGACATGAAGAGAATGGCTGAGTTGATGACAGAAGAAAATAAAGAGGATTTGCCAAACTGTTTGTTTATCTGGGCTGGATATTTCTGGAAAGAGTAAGTCAGCATCGTCTTTTGGGTAGAAAATCCCTACTGTGGATTGCTTTGAAAAAGAAAAGCAACTTAAAGATGAAAGTTGTGATTCCTTTCCGGAAGGACGAAGTTACGAAGTTACGTTTTCTGTTGGAGGAGTCAGTCAACGTGGGGAGGGCTTTCAGAGGTGTAGACAGAAACCAGAGGGGAGCGGGTGTGGAGGGAGCCTGGGAATACCCCGTGGAGGCCAGTCCAGCCCGTCTGCCAGCTCGCTGGGCTCAGGATCTGAGTGTGCGAAGTGGACGGAAGCTGAAGTTGAGCTGGATGCAACTTTCTAGATTAGCCGTCTGAAACTGCTGTGTTTGGATTGGCCTGAAGCTGAGCAGGAGGCTGGCCAGCTTTCCGGAAGGGAGGCCAGCCCCACTGGGCCGCAAGGCCCAGGGCTTTGCCCTCCATGTCGCCCAGGTTGCGGCAGCTCGTGCGTAAATGGGGCAGCCAGGTCCACATCTCTTCTTCCCTTTGCACAAATTGGAAACGACTAACCTTGCCATATTTAGTGCAGCACTAACGGCTGCTCGCCTCCAAGGGGTAATCATGCAGGCATAAATTCGGAAAGTTGCTAAGCTATGAGCAGTCTTATGAGCATTAAAAGTGTCCTCTTTGCCAGAAAGGTCATTCATAACTTGGCTACCCTGCTGATGTACAGTCAGTGATATTGATTGATTAATGTATAAAAGCACCAGATCCATTTGCCTCTATGAAAGAGAATAAAGTGCAGTCGGCTCGCTCTCTATTTTCACCTCATCCTTTTGTTTGAAGGACATTTTTCCCCCTCTTTTTGTTTTGCCGGCTATGTTTAAGGGGGTTACAAAAAGCCAGTTTCTGCCAAGTAATGTGTTCACAAAGGGAACATTGATTCACATCAGTGTCGCTTGAATTACCCTTAAAGGTTTGCCAAGGAGTTGCTCTTATATTAACCTTCTGTTCGTGAAGGAAGAAATAAATAAATAAGTCATAAAGTCAGCTTCGTTGCTTTGGATTTAGTTTTGGACTTGATCTAAAATAATTTCTTTCATGACTGATTGTGGTGAAAGGCGTTGACCAGAAAGGCCCTTGTTCGTTTTGAGGATATGGGGTGGAGGTCACCAAAGGAAGCAAGCCCACCCCCTGCTGCCCGAACCCCCCTGGGCACCAGATCAGGGAACTGAACGCTGAATTTACTTCCAGCGCAGAGATTAGTTCTGATTGGCTGCCCCGCCTTTCAGGCTGAGGAGCTGCGATCCCCTTTCCTTGCTCTCTTACTCAGGCAGTTCACACAGTTGGGCACTGGAAACAGCAAGAAACCCTTCCTTTTGTCTAGAAGATGAAGGATTTTGGTGTGGAGGGCGACTTTGCTTCTCAGCATCAGTGGAATGAATTAGTTATGCGATCATCAGTGTCATCCTTAAATTTCCCAGTTCTTTGCAAACCTTGCAGGGCAGTAGCCTGAAGCTGGGAAAAGAACTCTTCTGCTTTTGTTTACTTCAAATTAAGGTTTTTTTTTTTTTAGTTGTCGTCATTTAATTTTTCTGTTATCCAGGTAGTCTGAGGAAATTTCTGTTCTTAAAAAACCCATATAGGCTGTAATCCCAGCATTTTGGGAGGCTGAGGCGAGATGATTGCTTGAGACCAGGAGCTTGAAACCAGCCTAGACAACACAGTGATACCTCCCCATCTCTATAAAAAAAATTTTTTTTTTAAATTATCCAGGTGTAGTGGCACACACCTGTAGTCCCAGCTACTAGGGAGGCTGAGGTGAAAGGACTGCCTGAGCCCAGGAGGTCAGGGCAATTGTGAGCCGTGATCTTGCCAATGCACTCCAGCCTAGGGGACAGAGTGAGATTCTAACTCAAAGAATAAAAATAAAACCCATATGGGGTTGGTGCTCTATGAAACCTAGAGCATATTGATTAATTACACTGTGGTTTGATTAGCTTTGGGTATTATACAGAATAGAGCATCTTGCCAACTAGTGAGCTCTAAGGTTTTCTTTCAGTGGCTTGATCAGAAATAACTAGAAAGATAAACCAGTGCTAGGCAGGTATGAGGCCATCAGTCAATATTAGCTGGCTAGCCATCTTGGATTCTTCATCATTTGACATGACCCTTTAGAGCTGGAAGGATTTCAAGTAGACTGGGAAGTCAGGGGTATATGGAATTGTGTAACATAAAGGCTGCATTTAGCTCATGGGGAAGTGCGATCTGAAGCATCGCCTGCAGGTGTCAGTGTGGGGTTCTCCTTACTGACTGCCCGTGGGGCAGAAATGGTCTTGCCTTTTGGGTTCTGTGTACTCTTGGTGGGAGCTCTGAAATGAAAACTGGTCAGTCTTCCTGTCTGTTTTTGTAAGCCACGCCCCACTCACTTGATGGAGTCTATTTTACAGAGGGTAAAGATGGCCCAAGCTGTTCATGCAACACAGTTTAACAGAAGGTGGGCCACCTTCTGTCTACAAGGCAGAGGTGGATAGGAAAGAACCAATTTCACATCAGTTTGCAGCCCTTGAACACTGAAAGTGGGGATGGCTGGGAGCCACAGAGGAGTTTTCTTTGTGCTTAGGAAGATTAGACATCTAAGTCTCCCCTAGGAGTCTAAACCCTGGGACCCACACGTACCTTCTGTCTGCCCTGGGCAGCCACCACACAGGTGGTGTAAAAGCAGCAGGTGAAAAAGCAGATTGCTTTTTTTCCCCCCTCCCAGAGGTGATTTGGGAGCTTGAAGGTATGTAAGCTCCTGCGAATTCCTCTTAGTTAAAAGAGGCGCAGTGTAAGCTAGCTGCACCTGGCCTGTGCTTTGATAGAGAAGCAGTTCTCACTTGGGAGCATCGGAAGCCCCCCTACAGCCCCCCAGGTTTTGCATGACACTTTGAATAATCTCTTCTGTTCAGCCACGAGTAGTACAGTGTTACTGATGGCGTGTGGTCTGACCGCGTATGTGCTTATGTCAGTCTCATTGGCTTTCCCTTTGTTCTAAAACATGGCAGGGGAACTACAGACAGACAGGTACAGCGTCTAGCTTTTATAGTTACATGTACACTGTGTCATCAGTTTCTTTCGCTTCGTAACAGCCAGAGCTCTAAATGCTCGTTTCTAAGCCAACCCTAAGGCGCTGGGGAAATGTTGGACTAGACAGGGAGCCAAACTAACTTTATGTAATTGTTTAATTAAAACCTTGGTTTTCTAATTGCAGTCTAAACACAAGCACCTTTTGTTAATGAAAAACAACCTCTGTGCTTGGTTTCTCATACATAGCATTTCTTTTCCATTTTTGGAAAAAATGAAAATCGACATTTAAGTTCCCACCACGGGGAAGGTGGCAGGTGGCGTTTCTTGCCATTGGGGGAGAGGTTCCACAATTTCTTTTGTCAGTCCTTGTCAGCAACTTATCTAGGCTACAGTTGCCTTTCTGACTTCATATTGCAATGAATCAAATTTGTGAGTCCCTTCACCTGCTGGAATAGTCAGAAAGCCAGAGAAAAACTCCTGTGTTTCTCTGGTGTAAGCATTATTTTCCATATTCCTGGTACAGGAGTTGTAATGTTTGCTTTTTAAAGGGGAAGCCTTCCCCTGGTTTCCAGATGAGTCTTGGAACCGTTTTTCCCCTCCTCCCTCCACTAAGGTGATAGGAGCTGGCTCAGAGGGTATACTGAGAATGAATCCATTTTCTTTCCTCTGTCTCTGCAGAATAAATTAGAATTTGCCTGATTTAATAAAATGGTCTCATCTCCCTGCCATCTTTTCCATCTCCAGAGTATTTCTTCCTTCGTGGCCTGCTCTTCCATAATGGATCTCAGCTCCATATCTCCTCATTACAGGCTGGTGGTTTCACACGTAATGGGCTCACTTGCGCTGTCACGCACACTGTTTCACACGTGGGCACTCACTCCAGTGCTGGGGGATCCCGATGTCTGAAGGTGTGGAAATTTGTCACCAGATCTCATTTTCAGGCATGATGGTTATAATTGATGTAGAGGTTGGTGCAATTTGCCATTCGTCTGCCATTAACCCAGTCTCCTGAAGTTGATATGACCACAGTGTAGAATATATTTTGGGGGAAAGAGGAGAGGCTGGAGATGGGGAATTGCAGCATAAATCTTCTCAATCTACCCCAGCCCTTCTCTATTTAATTGGAATATGTTTATCTCTGCATACAGTGGAGTGTTTTGCTATCTCCCCATTGCCCTCAGATGGACTGATGTGAGTTTGTTATTTGAATTTGGAATGGTTTTTCCATTTGACCCCCCCTTCCCAAATTTGTGTTTTAATTTCTATTTCCTAGGTTAATTTTTTTTTTTTCTTTCCATTTTGACACTAATTATGCCAGGCGCATTGGGAGTGCTCACTGCTGGGAGGTACCCAGCTAAGTGTTAAGAAGGGTTTTAAAAACAGGCTGAACTCTTTCTTAATGAGGCTCAATCGGGCTCTCCTCCGGGTGGTTTTGTTTTGCTGATCTGTCAGTTTTTCAAGGATTTAATTGCACTTTTTTTGTATTAGTCTTTGAAATTGGCCTATACAATCTTGCTATAAAATATATATATTTTTTAAAAAGCAAAAAGTTAGTAGTTTTTGCTTCCTCCACCCTCTTATTCTTTGAGAAATTTTACGTTTTGCCATCGTTTCTTCAAGACCATCTTCTACCAGTCAGTCTTGGGACTCAGCAATAGTGAATTCAGAGCCCAGAATGGGAGGGGCAGGAGGAGCCTTGGAGAACCTGGTCTGTGGGGCTCCAAGGCAGTTTCCCCATTCTTCAAGCCTTCCATCTTTAGGGCTTTCATAATGCAGCTTGGCCAGTGTCTTCTCTTCTAGGTTTGCTCTTGATCAAGGGCAGGGAGAGACTTGAGCATGACCATCCTTTCTTTAGCCGTGAAAGTGACAGATTCCACCAAGTGGTACCAGGCCGGCTAACCAACATCTTGAATCCTCAAACATGGGAGACAAAGAAAAGAAAGAGTCCAAAAGCCAGAAGGCAGAAGTTGTCAGGCAGGGGAGGGAGCGAAGCAAGGCCATATCCTTTATGCTATTATCTTTATGGCATAGAAAACATGCTTGGAGCAATCAGCATGAAATTCTTAATTGCTTCGCTTACTTCTGCTCTTCTCATGGGACAGATTGTGCAAATGCTGGAGCTGCCAGGACCCTCATGTTAGCACACTGTCCCTGCTGCACACACTATTTTTAACTAGTGCTTTGTTTTGCAAAGATGCACAAAGCTTTTTCCTTTTTTCCCCCCTTCCCAAGGATGCCAATAAACAGCGGAGGCAATAAAGAGCTGCTCCAGCCACCTTGACAGCAGCTACACTTTATTAGACTGTGTACCTAGCTCTCCCCCCCAAGCCTTCTGCTTCCTTTCTTTGGATTTTACTCCCTCCCCTTCAGCATGAGTTGGGCTTTTTGGGTTGTTGTGTTTTTTTTTTTTTTTTAAATCTCTGAATTCATCCCGTGAACAAACCAACTTCTCTCTCCTCCTTACCCACCCTCTTAAATCTGATTTGCATCCCTCTACTTCCCTGTCTTCTGATGTGTATCTTCCTCTTTGAGATTTCCAGTCTCCTCTCATGAGAATGTAAAATCCAAGAACCAGATCTCAGAGATTTCAAAATAAAATAAAAGTAAACTCTGCTTAAAAAACACTTTAGCAGGAAAGCCAGGCTAATTGTAAATCAATGGGTCTTAAAATGCAGCATCGATCTCCAGTTAGAAGTTTGAAGGGGAAAGCAGTAATTACTGCACCAGAAGGTAGTTTTTCCTCTTAGTAAGTTCTGGGCAGAAAGAAGGCTCATTAGGGCAGCACTTCGGAATCTGAGTAATTAGTTTAAAAAGTACTTTTGTGGTGTTATTCCCTTAGCTGGAAATTATTGGAGTCTTCACAGATTTATAGCTCAATTCTGATAAGATTTGATTTATTATTGTGTTTGGTGAGGAAGAACCTTGATACATAATCACCCAGGTGAAGATTCGAGAAAGCATGGATCAGAGTCTTGGGAATGAAGTCTTTTTAGGGTGGGTGGGGCTTAATTCTTTAATGATTCCTGCTGTTAACAGTATTGACTGTGGCCAACTTAGAACCCTAGTGTGGCAGCCCTGATAGACCACCCAAGGTCAACCTTGTCATCCCTCAGGTAAGCAAACAGAGTAAAAAGAGGTGATTTTCTTTTCCAAGTATATGTAGTCAGGATGGTTCAGTGACAGAGTGGTGCTTATAACACAACCATCTTATGTTACTCAAGGTGAATCTACTGGAGGGTAAGTTCCATGAAGGCAGGGATATGACCTTGTCCAATGAGATCCACAGTGGCTGAACTGTAACTAATGAGAATCTAGGAGGCATGAACTGTAACTAATGTCTTAGCGAATAAATAGGTGAGTAGACAATTCCTCTTTTCTGTTCTGGAGAGAGTGTTTCTAAGCTCTTGTCTTTGGGGAGAAAACTACCATGGGAGCTTTCTGTCTGGTTAGATTATCGAGGCAAGGACAACTAGTACTCTGAGCATTCAGCACTGCTGAGAATGCAAGCAGATTCCCCCCACCCCCACTTTTTTAAAGAAGCACTTTTTAAAAAGGGACTTGGGACCTGGTACAGTGACTCATGCCTATAATCCCAGCACTTTGGGAGGCCTAGACAGCAGGATTGCTTGAACCCAGGAGTTCAAGACCAACCTAAACAACATAGCGAGACCTCATCTGTACAAAAAATAAAACAATTGGCCAGACCTGGTGGCATGCACTTGTAGTCCCAGCTACTCAGGAGACTGACACAGGATCACCTTAGCCCAGGAGGTTGAGGCTACAATGAGCCATGATCGTGCCACTGCACTCCAGCCTGGGCAACAGAGTGAGACTCTGACTCAGTAAATAAATAAATAACTACATGGGACTTGGTTTTGCTTCCATGGGAAATCATCAAGAAGTGTTCTCTTCCCTCATTTTTTATTGAAAAGAAAAGATACAACATAAAGCAATACTAAGTCAGCCACCGTTACACAGCTGTCTCCATTTTGGTACATTATCTGTCACGTGCCTGTATGGTATTAATAGCTAGTTAAATGTATGTGAGAGGGTTTTGTTGATGTAGAACTATGAAGTTTTTAAATTCCTACTAGAAACTTTAAGTTATCCATGTTGTTTCTCAAGGGAGGCTTTCCAAAGAGTGCACTCCACTTCACTCCACTTTTAATCTAAAATACATCAGATGGAACAGTGGTTTGTAAACTCATATTAGTGGAGTCTTATTAAAAAAAAATCTAAATTGAACTCAATATGTAGGTAAGATTTTTTTTGAGGACTTGATAACTATAGTTATTCTAGGAGTTCAGATTTGTAACATTTACTTATTAAGTCAAAGAATGAGAATGAAGCAGAGTTGATCAACATTTTGACCAAAATCAAGAGTTATGGAAGGCAGTTAAATAGTATCAACTAAGCTTCTGTTTTGTTTTTATATTTTGTTTTAGTTTGTTTTTTTGGTAAGTCCTAATTCACACAGAAGTAGTTCCAAATAGTGCCAGTTTTTAGTAGCGTGCCTTGCAATCCCAGAAGGGTCTTCAATTAAGTGAAAATGGCAGAAGTTTTATACTAAGGTCTACACAGAAACTATTTAACTTGGCCGTACTAGTTCACCTGGCTGCCAGTGTGTTAAATTTCGGCTTATGCCACATTTGAGTGTGCTTTATTGTTACAGCATTTGCAACAAATTCAGCATCAAAATTTGTAGAGCCTCTGCAGCATTTTGGGGTTCCCTGGAGAGCAGTTCAGACACACTTGTCCTATAAGGAACACTATTCAGAAGTGCACCGCAACTCTTGCCATTAGAACCCAAGACTGCCCTTGCTGGAAAAGTCACTGTGGTGTTGAGTGTCTGACGAAGGGCCCCTTGTCGGAGTATCTCCCGTCGCCAGCACTGGGTGACTCCAGCCCCTAATGTGTAAACTTCTGTTTCATGTAAAGAGTCACTCTTGGCCCCCCTTGAGGCCTCTTGCCCCTCTTCTTTCTGGTATCTGTCAGTCTCTATCCTGAGAGGATGACACCTGGTTGGGGTCTCTCTCTCTCTGCTTCCTGCCTTGGTCTATTCAGGACTCTCTCTCCTCTGTCTTGTGAATATGGACGTGCTGATGTTCCACGTGGAAAAAAATGTCACTTTCTATTTTTAAATGAAAGGAAATATTTCTACTGTTTATCCTCGAAGCCCCGAGCCGTGCTTTCAGACACCGAGAATTATGTCCCCGCGTCACAGCCTCAGTCGGGCTCCTGTGCTCTGTCACTGCTTGGCCCAAAGCTGCCCCCCACCATCTGTTTTGCCCATTTTTGTTGCTTGTACCGTCTTTCCTTCAGTGAAGTGTTCCTGCTCGCAGAGTTTTTTAATAGCACTGGCACCGCTGAGCAAAGTAGTGATTTTCTTCCTTTTTTACTTAAAAAATTTTTAATTTGGGGCTTTTTAGAAACAAATCTGGAATATTTCAAGCGGCTCCCATCTGGGCAAACTCCAGTCAGTCCTTTTAAAGCATGTCCTGGGGGTAGGCATTCTTCACTTTCCCTCCCGCTGCTGTGGGTATCAGGGAGTGTGGCCTCTGTGCTCTGGTGCTGATGTGCTGGTAACCACTGGCCGTGGGAAGTCCAGCTCTAAATCCATGGTTCTGTGGGATCCACATCCCCATTCCCACAACCCATCTAAAGACTCATGGCTGCCCAGAGACATTTTTCCCTACCTGTGACTTCACAATTATATGTGTTGTTGAGATGATTTATTGTATGCATCTCAACACATTAGAATGGCGTTGTGTGCACAGATTTACTGGGCACTTGGTGGTGACAGTGGGGTGGTTGTGCCAAATGTGATAAGTCCTTTTCCACACTGGAGCTTGGGACTGAAGGTGGGCAGATGATGTTTCTATATGGGATCTGGGGTCAGAGGCACCTGTTGAGGTGGATGCTGGTCAGGGTGATCAGCAGGTGTGACTATGGCTCCAGTGAGCCAGGGGCCCGGAAGGGCAGGCAAAAGGCGGATGACTGTGGCTTATGTTTTCATCCCCTGATTGCCTGGAGTCCGGTCTGGAGACTGCACTGTTATCATCAGTGCCCAACCTAGAAACGCCTGATCTCTGCAGTCCTCCTGGTTGCTCTAGCGGTCCCCAGACTCCTCCCACTTTTCCTTCTAGCTTATATCCTCTGACATAGCATGGCACTTTTGTCATCACTGGAACACAGAAAGGTGACTTTTAAATGGAAGGATAAGTATGATATTTTTTTTTCAATAGACAATGCCCAAGTGGCCAAGAGAGACCACCTGGAAGTCAGCTGAGAGCTGGAAACTCTGAGTAAAGGCATGCTTGACATGACTCTGTCTCCCACTCCTCTTGAATGACCAGGGAAGCGAATGGCAGCCGCTGGCCAGGAATTGATTGCATTAATTGATATGCCAATAAGAGAGCTTGTTATATCCGCCATTGGTTAGGAGGCCAGCTAACAAGTCCACTGATCAATGGCACCAATAAAGATTTCATCCATTAATGAGCAACATGGTAATTAATGTTATCCATAAACCGATTAGCTTGGCTGGCTCAGGCACTGGTTAGTGCTATGAGTGGCAATGCCGAAAGTGGGCAGGGCGTGAAGATGGGCCTGCAGGCAGGATTATGGGCCCCATCTGGCATGGAGTTGGGTCTTCAGGCAGGAAGGTTTATTCCAGATGTGGACAGCGAAGAAGTCATAGAACATTCAGAGCCCCTGGCAGAGAGAAGGCAGAGAGAGTTTCCTGGGCCCCAGGCTGGAGTGCAGCTGAGTCCTGCCCTTGTCCCCTGTACCTGCTGAGAGGAGACTAGAACACACTTTTCTCGTCCAACTCCTCTGGTTGCACAGCTTTCCCATGCAAATCTCTCGGGGGCTGTTAGGGGCCTCACTGGAATTACTGAGTTCCCAGGTCACTCCAGTCCCAGCTGGGCACACTCTCCCCAGGGACACTCCCCATCAGCAGCTCACACGCACTGCCCTGTGCTCCTGGAGGGCAGGCCTCAGCCTCTTCTGGGAACCGTGAGTGAGTGGTAAAGTAATTAACATCCCCCACCCCCTAGTTTCATTAGGAAGAAAAATTTTGCTAGAAGAAAGAAAAAGAAACAGATGATTTGAAGCTGTGCCTTTTTCCTTCCCCCCTGGTTTTTGAAATGACATCAGTGGGTTGTTTGCCAAGCATAACCTGGCAGCCCAGCGGCTCTGCCTGACTGCCTGAGATTTCTGGGGACCATGTAGCTCGCCAGCTCCAGCCGTGGCAGCGTGCCAAGGTGACGTTCCGTGACTAAGCAGAAACGAGGGAAAGGGAAAGAGGGAGGAAAAAGGTATGTGTGGATGGGGAGCCGGGGGAGAGAGTGGTCCTGGGTCTGGGTGTGGCATGGGGAGACGAGGCGGCTTGTGTGGGGGCATCTGGTCAAGAGGACGGGTGTCCGGAATGTGCTGGCAGGGCAGGAAGTGTTCCTGTGGCCCTGGGGCGTGGAGGGGGGCTGGGAGGGGCACAGGGCACAGCCGCAGATCCAGCCTGGGAGAAGGCTGAAGGGGTCTGACTTAGGAGGGAGCCAAATGAGCCGGTGGGAAGGTGACAGCCCAGAGGGCCTGGAACTGTGGAGAAGGAGGCTTAGGAAGCTTTTATCAGCATCAGACCTAATACTCCACAGCGGAGTTTCCTTTGCATTGTTAGGTATTGACCTTCAGAGACCCCTTGTGGATTCCCTAATTGAAAATTAATACTAGATCAATGCCATGGGCAATTTGCATATTGATCATAAACAACTTTGAAGGCACCGAGTGTGCGGCAGATCAATAGGGCTCCTGAATAGGCTGCTGAGGGAGCACCTCCCAGTACAATGCACTCCCAGAAAGGTTAATGATTTGGGAAGTTCCTAACTGCTCGGCGCAGGGAACAGCCCCCACCCTGCATCGCATCCCCAAGAGCAATTAGTACCAGGCCTGAGCTGCCTGCCCTCTGTTCCCCCTCCGTACCCCCGCCCCCAGGAGCGGAGGGGAGGGCGATTGGGCTGGTGCGAGGAAGGGGGCTGGCGACGAGTGTTTTTACAGTTGCCTTTTTTGGTGATGGATGAAGTCTTGGGGCAGTTTATTCTGGGAAGCGTACTGTAAAAGGCAGCAGCCAAGTTAAGGCTCCAGTAATTGTTCTGGCCCCTTCCCCAAAACACAATTCTCCTGATGATTTGAATGGAATGAAATGGACAGGGGCGGAGTCTCGCTGTACCCGGCCTCCTCCTCAGGCTCTGATCAATGTGGAAACCTACATTAACGTTTAAGCTGTGATGGGTTTGGCCCCGTATTGCTTCCTGCTCTATTCAGCTCCCGTTTTCTGGCTTCTACCTCCTTGCTCACCACTTACACTCCCCCGCTACATGCCTTCTTGTTCCTGCTCTGGCCTTAGGCCTTGCCTTTCCAGGTGTCTCTGCTGGATCCCCAGCTGGCCTAGAAGGGACTACTCCAGGGGGTCCCCTTTACCAGTCACCTCTGTGTTTTCCTCTGGGCTCTCCTTTTTTCTGGGTTAGATCCAGCTTCTCTTCTCCCTTGGCTAGAGAAACTGTGTGGCCCAGCTGCCCTGTGGGTACCCCGAGCTCACTCATTGACGTTCAACAGTGAAGTCCAGAATGCTTCAGGGCTTGACCACTTACTCTGTCTTGGAGCTCCGTGGGTACTCTGAGATGGCTGGTCCTCGGATCAGAGCCAAATGCAGCCTGAAGAGATAGTGATGCCCAGCCACCTCACTCCAGCTCAGACAGTGGAAGGTAGTGGCCTCAGCAGCACAGAGGTATGTGTGTCACTAGAGGGAGACACCTCTCATGTACTGGTGAGTTGAACAGATTGTTTTCCACAATAGCCAGTTTGAGAAAAATAAAGCCTCCCCCGCCCCCAACACCAGATTCATCTTTCACTAGGAAGAACCAGCGTTAAAATAACCCTGCCAAGGTCATGTCGTCTTATGTGGTTGTTAAATTTACAAAGCTCATTGGAATTCATTTGTGTGAAGGGGTAATACAGTTCCACAGATGGGACGTGCAGAACGGTCAGTAGCTAAGTTCTGCATTTGCACTCCAGCCATTCTGAGCCTTGGGTTCTTTGCCCCAGTCCTGGTGCTGCCCTGTCTGCTTTTCAGGGAGATACTTTAGAGCATGATGGTGAGGTGGGTACTTTGGGACTATGGATGTCCAGACTGTCTATGTGCTACAGCATGGCCTGTGGCAAAGGATGGTCAATGGTCTCCTTCTCCTCTTTGCCTTTCTACACCTCAAGGTCAGCCCTGTTCCCCTTTCCCCCATCCATCCCCCAGCAAAGGAGAAGACTCAAGGAGAGTTTCTCTCTTTCTGTACCCCCATCTCTACCTGCAGTTATATACTGCACACGCACATACTTAGAGAAATACAGGAGCCTTTCTACTAGAAACCCTGAGCCGCCGTGTCATAACCTGTGCAGACTGTCCCCCACACAAAAAGCTCTCTGCTAAGGGGACAGGAGAGGACTATAATTCATCCCAGGCACTACTTACCCAGCAAAGAGTGTTGGGTCCCAGGAACATATCTGCCCAGCGGAGAAGGTGCTGAAGAGGAGCATCTGGTTCTAACTTTCACGAAAGTACCTCATCTGTTCACAGCGCCTCTGGCCCTGCAGTGGCCAACAAATCCTACAGGAACTCTTCCCAAGACCTGTCTGAGCGTGTCTCCTGCCTTGTCCCTTCTCTCCCCACTCACTGTGCCTCCTTCCACTCAGGGCTGCTGCACTTGCTGTTTCTCCGCCAGGAAGGCCTCCCGGTCTAGCCTCTTGTGGCTAGACTTCCTCCCGGTCTAGCCTCTTGTGGACCTGACTTCCTTCAGGTCCGTGTCCCAACGTCACCCTCCCTGGGCTCCCCATGTTACTTAACTCCTTGGATTCCTTTTGTCCCTTCTCATCTTCATTATTCTCCCTCATCAGCATCTGACTTTGGATTCGGAAGCATTCATTTGTTTAGCTTCTTGTTGTCTGAATTACTCTCCTCCCAGCCTCCTTCCTGTCTCTGCCCCATGAAAGCACGGGATTTTCCCGTTGTGTTCACAGCTGTCTTGGCAGTACCTAGAGTAGGTGCTCCGTGAATATGTGATGGGTGGGTGGGTGGGTGGATGGACAGATAGCACAAGCAGAAGTGTACGTTCTCTTGGGAAGGCCAAGATGGCGGTTCTAAAGGTAGCCATTAAGGTATGGGCCTTGGCATGAGGTCTGTTATCTCCTAGCTATGTGGCCTCCACCAGGAATTTAACCTCTGTCATCCTCACCTGTGAAATAGGAGTAATGATAGTATCTACCTCAGTTGAGGGATGATTGTATTCCTATCATTATTATTATTGTGGGATGCTTACTGATGACTCGAGGAAGTAGAGGCTTTCTAGGCACTTGGTATCGGTTTTCGTGATCAGGCTCTTTATAGTGAAAGACTACCCAGGTGGGAGAAAAGGAAAGTAGCCAGTGTTTTGTACTGATGAGCCCCACTTTGTTAGTGCTTTCCTGTTTCTCTTCACATTCAGGGCATTTGTGATTGGTTCAACTAAAATGGCAGCCAGACCACAGGCTCCTGGGGCGGGATAGGGTGACCTGACATGGAGCGCGGGAGCACGTAGTGTGGGGGGTGGGGGGAAGAGCCCATGTCAGCTTGGTTCAGGGCCAGGCGTGGCTGTAGCCCTGCCAGCCCAGCGGGCAGGTGCTGGGACGTCCCTGTGCATGTGATTACTTCATTATGGAGCCTTTCATTGACTTGGCTGCACTGTGCTGATGAACTGAGACTGGGGACAAGAGCACATAATTGAGGGAAATAAATTCCCATCACAGGCCTGGCTGCAGCCGGGAGGAAGCATATACCTCTAGGCGTGTGTGACTGGGGTGGAGGGGGGCGGGGTTCCTGTTTTTCTCCCAGGTGCATCGCCCCGTCTCTCCTTCCCTTCCAGACCTTCACAGACACTGGATGCAGGAGTCAGAAGGAGTAGGCAGCATCTCTCCAGTCCTGCCTCTGTTTTTCCTGCTTGGAGCTGCTTTTCCAGAAGCAGGCCTCTGTGCTTCCATGTTACCCTCTTTCTTGAAGGGCAGGAACCTGTCTGGGCCTCCCTCAATCCCCTCACACACCTGTTCTTTCTCTCATTCATTCTGTTTCCCTTTGTTTGTTCACCTTCAGTTCTGTCTGCGCTCTCTGCTTAGATCTCCGTGAAGACTGAGAAGGGAGCACTGTTGCTGCCATTCTTAATTGAAATCGCGTTTCATTCATCTGGGAAATGAGGCAGGGGAGTGGGGCAGAGTTGTCCAGGGCAATCCCCTTGCAGCTAATTCTACAGGGAGCCAGACCTGAAGATCCATGAGTGGATAGCAGTGTCTTAAGAATTTAGGAACCAAAGTCATTTGTATAAGACTAAACCAAAAACCACACAACCAGTCATACAGTTTAACCACCACAAAACAAATGTCCTACTGCAATACATTTTCTAAATCCTGGGAAATTAGCAGCTTGGGTCACCAGAGCATCTGAAGTTGGTCATCCCTAATCCGTTGTTTACAGCAAGAGGTACCCCCCTGCCGCACCCCCAGTGTTTTCTGGGCTTTAAGAAACATCTCCTGGAATGTGAAGTCAGTGTGTGCTGTGGGCTGGTGATACACATACATAATGGCTGGGCTGGGGAGGCAGGTTGCCTCTGTTACAAAGAAGCATGGGTGGCATGAAGGCAGAGAGGAAAAGAAATGGAGAGCCCTCACTTGACACCCTCTGACCTCAGCTGTGGAGCTGAATGCTGGAGAGCCAGGACTGAAATTGCAGTCACTTTAGATTATTTGGAGCGAGGAGAGGCAGGGAAAAAAGGGTCTGTTGACTACAGGAAGCTGAATTCTTCCTCTGCTGAAAAGCTTATTAGTGGAAGGGGAAAAAGCAATTACTTGGCTTTTGCTAGTTCTCTGTGGTTGGAATTCGGGGCTGTGACAGCAACCCTGTCACCAGCTCCTCGGACCTCGCCCCGATCCAGAACATCTAAGATGGGCACTGCCCTCAGCAGTGCTTCTGGCTTCTCCCCTTCCAGAAAAGCGCCTGAGGGGGAGGAGTCAGTGAGTGTGTATCTGTGTATGAGAGGGGGAGAGAGAGAATGGTGACTTGTCTTGCCTTTACACGTGATGCTTTTATTTTGGATTTCGTGTTGCCACTGGGCAGAAAGTTAACAGCACTGTTTGTCAGGGAACATGAATATCTGGGGGCTTAGGGGTTGGTTTTGTGTGTGGACTTTGGTTTTGTTTCAGGTGAGCCCATTTTTTATCTTTGCTATGCCTTTTGTTGTAAAATGTAAAGAAAAATTAGACATTGCTTGAACAACTGTGGTACCACTATTAGACTCCATTTGCCTCAATATCACAGCTCTAACTGGGGAAGATTCCCGGAGAGCCAGCGTCCCGGGAGCGGGGGTGTCTGGCTTCACTGTCCAGACTGCCCATCGCTTCTTTCTTTGCTTGTTTGACTGTGAGCATCACCTTGAGCTCTGATCCCCCCACAACTGATTTCCCACCTCCTTTAGATACCCTCCTTCGGGCTACCTTACCTTGTGACCCTAGAGCCCTGTCCTTCTCTGATCCCTGGTCTGCTAGTCTGTAAAACTGAGGTGCTTGTGGTCAGTGCCCCTAAACCCTTCGAAACAAGGGCAGAATTCTCCTATAACCAGGTTTCTGCAAACAAACATCATTTCTCTTTCCTAAATCTGGTATACTCATGTTTATGCTTTTATGCCTTCCCTCACTCATTTATCCTTTTTATATCTTCTAAAACACCTAAGAAATGTCTGATCCCGTCTTCTTAATTGTATCTAGCTAAATTTCACACAGATAGATTTTTTTAGTCCAATGGTCCTTCTAATCTTTTCTTGCTTATATCTCCGTTCTTCAAATTATTTCTCTTTATGGCTCAGTTTTCTGTCTTCATTTCCATTCTCCTGGAATATTTCCTGCTTTTTCCAGCCATTCACCAAAGTTCTTTAGTAACTGAGTCAATTCATAGGCTAACTCCTGTCAGACAGAAATTGATCTGTTTCCTCCTATCATCATATATATTTGTGTTTAAGGTATAATCTTACCTAGGTTTTTTTTTCTTTTGAAAATTGGTCATTAGTTGCTGTCTAAATCCCCTCCCTCCTCCTCCTCCTCCTCTTCCTCCTCCTCCTCCTCCTCCTCCTCCTCCTCCTCTTCCTCCTCTTCCTGCTACTTGAAGATGTTGCTTTTGGTAAGTCACATACTCCACTCTTTCTCATCATCTGTGATCTCATCTTCAGCACTGCATTGCTCTTTGGCGAGTTCACTCACCCTCACACCTTTGGCTTGTTTCCTTCCTTTCCTTGCTATAAACTTTGGCCTTACAAGGTGAAGCAAAGCCCTTTACTTGTTTCAGGTTTCCTTTCCTTATTCTCCCTCCTCTCAGGAGCCATATTTCTCTTGAAAAGTTGCCCACTTATGAAAGTTGAGGGAGGAATTCTGACTTAAGAATCTCCCTTGTTAACAGATTTCTAGGACTTCCTCCAGTTGCAGTGTGCACACAGAAGAACTTCAGTTTCCCAATTTTTTCCTTTAAAATGTCACTGAGTGCTACAGATTTCTACAGACGCCTTATTTCTGTCTCAAGTAACAACCCTTTGTCACTGAACTGCACTTTCTGCCCAGATGCCTGATGACTTTATCATCTAATTGCAATGTTTTCTCTCTCTTTGGTTTCACACATTTGTTGTTTTCAAATGTTCCCACTATTAAAGAGAATGGGTGTGAGTCTAGCATCTAAATTAATTTTTTTGAATTATTTGCCTCGATGATCATTACTGTGTGGTTTTGGGCCTTGAGATGTATTAATGTATAAATGTGGGGATATGTAATGGAATATATTGCTTTTCAAGGGTCACTAGCCTGTTGTTAGGTCTGAAAAACACCTTATAGGAGGACAAGCTGAATAGATGCACACAGAGTCATGAGGCTGAGTCTACAGGCACTTAGAAGCTCTGGGAGATGAGGAGCGGCTGCTTAGCTGAAATCATTGTGAAAGGGATGTGGCATTTTGTTAAACCCTAGAAAAAGACCATTTCATTGTGTAGGATCCAAACTTAAAAAAAAAAAAAAAGCTTTGGATTCAACTACTGGCATTACTTTCTAAGTTTCTAAAAAGAAGGAGGAAGATCCAAGAATTTGCTTTCTCCCTTTGGACACAGAAGGGCTGTACACAGTGCCTGTTAAAAATGACAACAATTTTTAGTTGGGCATGGTGGCATGTGCCTATAGTTCTAGCTACTCGGAAGGCTGAGGCGGAAGTATCACCTGAGCCCAGCAGGTGGAGGCTGAGGTGGCCGTGAGCATGCCACTGTACTTCAGCCTGGGCAACGGAGTAAGACTCCAACTCAAAAAAAAAAAAAAAAATGACAACAGTTTAGCAATTCTATCCGCTTCTCCACCACCCCCAATTAATGCAGGAAAGCTCTTGAACCTTTGGATTGTTTCTGTACCTCAGCTTCCTGCTTAACTTTCTTTGCAGATTCCTAGGAAATGTCAACTGAAACATGTTGCTTCTGCTGCCTGTTTATTTCAGACTGAAGTGTGTTTGGGGGCTTAATGGTTTTGGAGAGTGGCCCAGTTTTTGATTTTCCACGTGTAGTCACATCCTGAAATGTCTCGGGTCTGACCATAAATGCTCCTGATGGAGTCATGCTCTTTTCCACTGACACCAGGCAATTCATAGTAGGTACCTGAAGACTCCCCAAGAAACGTGGAGATGTGAGAGTCTATTCTCGGACACCTCCAGGGTTTATATGCGTTTCTAGTATTGCGTTCTCGAATGTGCAATCTAAATATGCAGCAACCTTTGTGTACGCTTGGGTCTAGACAAGGGACAGCAGGTTTAGCTGGTGGTCTTCTGGTGCAACATCGCCTGAAGTTGGACTCATTTCTGTTCCTCAGATTTGGTTTGGAAAATGTAAGCCTTTGTTTGTGCTTTGTTTTTATGAATCAGCTTGTT
Organism: Tarsius wallacei; assembly: GCA_963574415.1. Lineage (NCBI taxonomy): Eukaryota > Metazoa > Chordata > Mammalia > Primates > Tarsiidae > Tarsius > Tarsius wallacei. The sequence goes on from CAUYQG010221461.1 coordinate 38,572, forward strand.
TTACCAGCTGTGTATATAAGTGGCTTATGATCATGCAAAACGAAGCTCATTGACAGTCAGTCCCTCATTCTGCTGTCTGCTGGTGGGAGTAGACTAGTATTTCTGCCTGAATTCTGTGCTTCACAAGGGTAAAGTTGTTTTCTGAATAGGCTGGAGACTCTACAGGCACTGTGGGCTTAAGAGTAAGGCAACCGACAGGCTGGGAAGTCTAGGCCCTCATCGGTGTCCTCATGTGACTCAGACCTCTGGAGTCATGGCTTTATTTTCTTGATTGTTCTTCGATGATCAGAAACAAAATGTTTACCTCTTTCTCTTGCAACTTGCTTTTTTGCTTCTCTTCATCCCAATATTCCATCCTTCCCCTGGGCGTTGTCAAATTGTGTCTCCCCAGCATTGTGAATGCCTTGCGTCTGCCCGGCTACCCCCACCTCTCCCTCCCTTGCTGTCGTTCCTGTACGGATGCATCCATCACTGCTGATGTTCCCGTTCCGAGAGCCATCCCGCAAGGTTTCGCTCATACCCATTAGGTTCTAATCATCATCATTTAATATCACTTCTGGTACATCCTGTTCATTTTCCACATACCTTCATTTGTATATAGATGCTTAAGTACACTTACAGCCCTTGACTCTTTTTCATTCATGCATTTCTAACATTTTCCAATTTAAAAAACAAGGAAACATGAATTTTTCTTTCTTTTTTTCTTTTCTTTTCTTTTTCTTTTTTTTTTTTTTTTTTTTTTTTTGCATTAATCATAAGATTATTCTCTGACAAGGCAAGTCACTTTTGGCTCAGAAGGAGATACTGGTCTTCTTTAATGGAAATGGATAAAAAAAATTTTTTATTTACTCCCTTCCTATCACTCATGTTTGTTTATCTGTCTTGGCTTTTCTCCCCTCCAACCGTGGAAACCTGGCAGTGTTTATTTCAAGCAAGGACTTACTGAAAGACAGATGCTTATAGGGACTGCTCAGGCCTCACACCTGGAATGTTAAAAAGCTTTCAGGCAGATCTTTTCTGTTGAAAAATGTCCCTTTCTATAGAGGAAGGGGACAGGAGGAAACTGGTACCCCATCAGAGGAGCTCCCCTTCTTCATTCCCCCCCCCCCAATGTGGTCATGAACCCCTAATTCTGACCAAAAATCCATACACACTTTGGATGATGCCTCCGAATCCATGAAATGGTTTATTCTGACGAGCGAGCACATGAAGCTACTGCTTCCTCCATCGGGCCATTCCTCCTCCTATTAACTCTCACTTTTTTTGCCTTTACTTATTAAACATCCTATCTTTAAGAAACTACCTCCTCTGCACACCCATCCTCTTCTCTTCTTCAGCAGCATACTGACTGCTTTGTTTTTTAACAGAGAGGATGGGACACTTTCTTGGTATCAAGGATCTTCTATTTTGCATGCCTCTTCTTTCCAGAACATTCCAGTTGGGTGTGAGGTTAAACTGTGCAAAATAGTGTTTGAAAGAAGGGGGAAAAAGAGAAAGGAACTTGTCAAAATGCATTTGTTAGATCACTTTTAAATGAAGTACAATTGAAGGTAGTTTTTGTCCAAAGAAAGGAAAAACCCCTGCAAATCCGCTGAGCTCCCAGAGAGCGCGCCTTCTTTGTCATCACGCTGACATTGAAGTGTAATTTTTCATGGTTATTTGGACTGGAAAATGGGGGGGAAAGGGAGAGATAGGCCTGCGATTATTTCCCATAAATGACAACACAATCACATCACGCTCCGCTACAAACATGCTCGGGGAATTTGCCTTTTTTACATTTCATGTGTGAAAGTAACAGCAACAATCATGGCTCTGTAGAAATCCAAGGGAACTAATCCCTGCTGAATTCAGTTTACTTCAGAGTTCTGGGATATAGCTGGCTTTCTTATTGAGCGTGTATTCTGAGACCGTTTCAGGGTTGGGTTTGTATTTTACAAACTGGAACTCACACCTTTCAGTTATTTAAAAAAAAAAATCTTCCTGTGAATAGCCACCAGGCGAGTCAGCGACATATTTAGTTCCGTTGTGCTTTGTCGTCGCACATTTACTTTTATCCTTTCTGGATTTCTGCAGGGGGCAACCCAGGTGCTTTTGCTAAGAACACAGATAAATGGAACTTGTTGCAATACTGGCTCTAGGCGTTTCCTCCCCTTTTTTCCTCTCGTGACCCCCACCCACCCCCGTAATTCTACTGCAGTTTTGACAAACTGTTCAAATGACCAAGTGGCCTTGCCTGAAAGAGGAAAAATGGCAGCACCCGTCCCTCACCACACAACGGCAGCATTTTTCACTTCATGCTCTGGCGTTCTGTGCTGTTCCCGCAGGAGGGACAGCTCAGAAGGGAAATTTTCTCTGGGAGGCCTTAACAGTCCGTGGCCACTTTGAACCCATAACATGCTCTCTCCTGTCAGTGCTCAAGCTAGAGGTGAAGTTAAGTAGAAAGGCAGATGGAGAGGCTTCCCCAGGCTTGCGTTCTTGTTGAACTGGACCCTGCGTTACCAGCAGGAGCCGAACATCCAGGCTGCGGCTCAGCCCGCCTCTCCAAGGCTGCCTCTTGCCACACAGTTCCCATTTTTCTTGTCTCTGTAAACAGTGGTAAGATCTTCAAATATACAAAAGCATAAATGGTCTCTATTCTCCAATTAGTCATTTTTAATAATACCCAGAGTTGCCTTCAGAGTGTTGATTCTCACAGCCTGATGCCAAAAAAACAGGGTTGGTGGGGTGGGAGACAGGAAGGAGGGCCCGGGTGGGGGTGGCCGAATTCCTTCAGCGTGGGGTTTTCCTGCAGGGCCTTCCTCTGAACCCCCCGTGGAGGCTGGCAGCCCTCCATCACCTTTCAAGCTCTGTTCAGAAACTCCAGGCTGTGGCCCCGGGTGTATTTGGTAAATGAGCACCTAGTGGTAAAAAGAATTCTTGTGGTAAAATGATGACTTAAAGGATCCACGTGAAAGAGTTTGTCACTGGAGCAAGGGCGTGCATCTGATCTTCTTCATGTCCCCCAGTTCTCTTATCTTTTAGAGGGCTGAAATCTGTTTAATTGTTATCTTCATGAAGACAGTTTTGTTTAAAACAAACTAGTATTGTGGCCATTTTTTTCGTAAGCTACCATGGTGGGAAAATGACCTGTAGGAGCCCTAGGCTGACCCCTGATGGTTCACTTTGGCTGGTAGAAAAGGGTCTTTGGCATGACAGAGAGATTAAATGGGTGAGAAAATGGAAAATGATGAGGGCAGCGGCGCCCCTGGAGGGAGAGTCTACCTATCCCATGCTCGGTTCCTTAGATTAGTGCAAGGGATCCTGCTGAAGGGGCCAGTTTTAGAGGGGCCCAAGCTAGAAGGGATGCAAGTGGCCAGTCTGCTTGTCATCCATGAGAGTGCACTTTTCACCGAATGCCTTAGGCTTTGTTAATGCCCTGGAGTCCTATTGTCCATTGGAAAAGAAGCGACATCTTATTCTGACAAGGTGGGAGAATATTACACTTCTGATGAGTAAACAGATACTGCATCTGTGGAGCCCTGCGTGGGGGGGGGGGGGGGGGCCCCCGCCCGCGCCCCCCCCCCCCCCCCGGGCCCGGCATCCCCCCTACGGCGCCCAAACCCCCGGACCCCAGGGCTTCAATCTGGTAGAGCAGAGCATGCTGGGAAGCAGAGCTGCAA
>CAUYQG010221463.1:0-15007 GCA_963574415.1 Tarsius wallacei
CAGGTGTTGTTTAGGGTACACAACTATGATTGAGGTACAGGTATATGATAGTATACAGGGCTTTGAATAGTGCAGGTGTTGGAATTAGGAGTGGGTTGGGGGTATGGGTATATGATCGGTTACAGGGCTTGGAAGGGTGCAGGTGTTGGAATGGGTATAGGAGTCGGTATGGGGTACAGGTATGTAAAAGGCTACAGGGCTTCAAAGGGTTCAGGTGTTGAAATGGGTACAGGACTGGGTTTTGGGTACCTGTATATGAGAGGGTACAGGGGTTAGAAGGGTTCCGACGGAATAGGTACAGGAGTGGCTTGTGGGTATGGGTATTTGATAGTGGACACATCTTGGAAGGGTACAGGTGCTGGAATGGGTACAGGAGTGGGTTGAGGGTATGGGTATATGATACGATACAGGACTTGGAAAGGTGCAGGTGTTGTTTAGGTTACAGGACTGTGTTTGGGATACAGATTGCTGAAAAGGTATAGGGATGTGAATGGTGCAGTGTTGGAATTGGTATAGGAGTGGTTTGTAAGTACAGTTATATGAAAAAGGTACAGGGCTTTGTAAGTTTCAGGTGTTGGAATGGGTACAGGAGTGGGCTGGGGATATGGGTATTTGATAGGGTATATGACTTGGAAGCGTACAGGTGTTGGAATGAGTACAGGAGTGGGTTGGAGGTATGGGTATATAATAGGGTACAGGGGTTGGAAAGGTCCAGGTGTTTATGATACATGATTGTGTTTGGGGTACAAGTATATGAAAGGGTAAATGGCTAGGAATAGGCCAGTTGTTGGAATGGGGACAAGAGTGGGTTGGTGGTATGGGCATATAATAGGGTAATGGGCTTGGAATGGTGCAATTGTTGAAAGGGGTATAGGGCTGGGCTGGAAGATTGAGTATATGATAGGGTAAAGGGCTTTGAAGGTTTCAGGTGTTGTTTCGGATACAGGACTATGTTTGGGGTACACATATGAAAGGACACAGGACTTGGGAGGGTGCAAGTGTTGGAGTGGGTACAGGAGTACAGGAGTGGTTTGGGGATATGGGTGTATGATAGGGTACAGGACTTGGAATGTGCAGGCTTTAGAATGGTTACAGGAGTAGGCTTGGGGTATGGGTATATTATAGGGTACAGTGCTTGAAGTGCAAGTTTTGGAATGGGTACAGGACTGGGCTTGGGGTACAGGTATGTGAAAAAGTACAGGGCTTGGAAATGTGCAGGTGTTAGAATAGATTTAGGAGTGGGTTTGAGGTATGGGTATATGATAGGGTACAGGATTGAAAGGGTGCTGGTGTTAGAATGGGTACAGGATTGGGTTTAGGGTACAGGTATATGAAAGGGTACAGGGCTTGGAAGTGTACAGGTGTTGGAATGGGTTCAGGAACGGATTGAGGGTATGGGTATTGATAAGTTAGAGGGTTTGGAAGGTTGCTGATGTTGGAATGCATACAGGGGTGGATTGTGGGCTGGGTAGATGAAAAGGTGCAGGTGTTTATGATTTGAAGGTCGGATTGTGTACAAGAGTGGGTTTGGGGTATGAGAATTTGATAAGGTACAGGGCTTGGAAATGTGCAGGTGTTGTTTACAGTACAATACTGCATTTGGGGTACAGGTATATGAAAGATTAGTGGCCTTGGAAGTGACCAAGTGTTGGAATGGGTATAGAAGTTGGCTGAGGGTATGGATATATGACAGGGTATAGGGCTTGAAGGGAGCAGTTGGTATTTAGGGTACAGGACTGTGTTTGGGGTACTGGTTTATGAAAGAGTACAGGACTTGAAAGGGTTCAGGTGTTGAAATGGGTACAGGAGTGGGTTAGGGTTATGGGTATATGATGAAGTACAGGGCTTGGAAAGGTGCAGTGTTACAATGGGTACAGCACTGGGTTTGTGGAATAGGTATATGAAGAGTACAGGGCTTGGAATCGTCCAAGTGTTGGAATGTGTACAGGAGTGGGTTGGTGGGTACAGGATATTAAAGTCTACAGGGCTTGGAAGGGTTTACATGGTGGAATGTGTACAGGAGTGGTTGGGGGTATGGGTATATGAAAGGGTACAGGGCTTGGAAGTGTCCAGGTGTTTGAAGGGGTACTGGTTTGGGTTGAGGGAATGGGTATATGATAGGGTACAGAGCTTGAAAGCGTGCAGGTGTTAGAATGGGTCAGGACTGGGTTTGGCATACAGGCATATGAAAGGGTACAGGGCTTGGAAGTGTACAGGTATTGGAATGGGTTCAGGAGTAGGTTTGGGGTATGGATATATGATAGGATGCAGGGTTTGGAAGGGTGCAAGTATTAGAATGGGTACAGGAGTGGGTTGGGGATATGGGTATATGATATGTTACAGTGTTTGGAAGGGTTCAGGTGTCGGAATGGCTACAGGAGTAGGTTTGGGATATGGGTATATAATAGACTACAAAGCTTGAAAGGGTGCAGGTGTTGCAATGTGCACTTGAGTCAGTGGGGGTATGGGTATATGATAGGGTACAATGCTTTGAAAGGTGAAGGAGATTTTTAGGGTACAGGACTTGGTTTGGGGTACAGGTACATAAAAGAATGCATGTGTTGAAATTGGTGTAGGAGTGAGTTAGGAGGATGGGCATATAATAGGGCACAGAGCTTGGAAGGATCCTGGTGTTGGAATGGGTACAAAACTGGGTTTTGGGTACAGATAAATGAGAGGGTACTGGGCTTGGAAGGGTCCAGGCATTGGAATGTGTACAGAAGTGTGTTGAGGTAAAGGTATATGATAGGGAACAAGCTTGGAAGGGTGTGGGTGTTGGAATGTGTGCAGGAGTGGTTTTGGTGTATGGATATATAATACCTAATAGGACTTGAAAGGGTTAATGTTGTTATAGGTACAAGACTGGATTTGGGGTACAGGTACATGAAAGTGTATAGGGCTTGGAAGTGTCCATGTGTTGGAATGGGTACAGGAGTTAGTTGGGGGTATGGGAATATTATAAAGCACAGCACTTGGAAAGGTACAAGTGTTGGAATGAGTACAGGAATAGGTTGGGGCTATGAGTATATTATGGGGCACAGGGTTTGGAAGGGTACAGATGTTGGAATGGGTACAGGACTGGGTTTGGGGTACAGGTATATGAAAGGGTACAGGGCTTGGAAGCGTTCAGGTGTTGGAATGGGTACAGTAGTGGGTTGTGAGTATGGGTATATGATAGGGTACAGGGCATGGAAGGGTGCAGATGTTGGTTTCAGCAGGAGTGTGTTGGGCATAAATTATACGACAGTTAACAGGGTTGCTGGTGTTGTAAAAGGTAACTGAATGATTGAGGTTACAAGTATGTGATAGGGTACAGGGCTTTGTTGTGTGTACCTGTTAATTAGGGCATAGGACTGGCTTGAAGGTACAGGTATAGGATAGAGTACAGGGCTTGGAAGTGTTCAGGTTTTGGTAAGAGTATATGACTGAGTGGAGGTACAGGTATATGATAGGGTGCAGGACTTTGAATCCTGCAGGTGTTGAAAAGAGTAAACGATTAGACTGTGAAAACAGGCACACAATAAGGTTCAGCATTTGGAAGGGTGCAGTTTTGGTTGGGGTACAAGCCTGGGATGAAAGTCTTGGTCTATGAAAGGATACAGGACATGGAAGGATCAGGTGTTGAGAAGGGTACATGACTTTCCAAGAGTTAGGGCTACAGGTATATGATAGGGTACAGAAATGGGAAAGGTGAATGTGTTGGGAAGGGTACAGGAGTGGGTTGGGGATACAGGCGCATGATAGGGTACAGGACTTGGAAGGCTGCAGGTGTTGGAATGGGTACAAGATTGGGTTGGAGGTATAGGTATGTGATAGGGTAGAGGACTTGGAAGGGTGCAGGAGTTGGAATGGGTACAGGACTGGGTTTGGGATATAGGTATTTGAAGTTGTATAGGGCTTGGAAGCATAAAGGTGTTGGAATTGGTTCAGGAGTGGGTTTGGAGTGGAGGTATAAGAAAGGGTACAGGGCTTAGAAGGGTTCATGTATTCAAATAAGTACAGGAGTGGGTTGGGGGTATGGGTCTATGATAGGTTACAAGGCTTGAAAGGGTGTAGGTATTGGAATGGGTACAGGACTGGGTTTGGGGTGCAGGTATAAGAAAGGGTACTGGACTTGGAAGTGTGCAGGTGTTGTGTGGGTACAAGACTGGGTTTAGGGTATAAATATGAAAGGGTACAGGACTTAGAAGCCTTCAGGTGTAGGAATGGGTACAACAGAAGTGGGTTGGAGGCATGGGTAGATGATAGGTTACAGGGCTTGGAGGGTGCAGGTATTGGAATAGGTACACGACTGGGTTTGGGGTAAGTGTATATGAAAGTGTACAGGCCTTAGAGGGGGTCAGGTGTTGGAATGGGTACAGGAGTGTTTTGAGTGTTGGGCATATACTAGAATATTGGGATTGATAGGGTTCAAGTGTTGGTATAGGTACAGGACTGGGTTGGGGTACAGGTATAAGGAAGGGTACAGGGTTTGGAAGGGTTCAGGTGTAGGGAGGGGTACAGGTTTGGGTTGGTGAAATGATTATATGATAAAGTACTGGGTTTCGAAGGTTACAGATGTTGGAATGGATGTAGGACTGGGTTTTGGGTGCAGGTATAGGAAAGGGTACAGGGATTGGAAGGGCTCAAATGTTGCAATGGGTAAGGATTGTGTTGGGGTATTTGTATGTTAAGGCAATGGGCTTGGAAGACTGCAGGTGTTGGAATTGTTACAGGAGTGGGTTGGGGTTGGGCATGCTATAGAGTACAGGGCTTGTTAGGGTTCAGGTGTTGGTACAGGTACAGGACTGTGTTTGGGTACAGTTATATAAAAGGTACAGGACTTGGAAGGGTCCAGGTGTTAAGAGGAGTAGAGATTTGTGTTGGGGGAATGGGTATATGATGGGAAGCAAGGCTTGGAAGGTGCAGGTGTTGAAATGGGTAGAGGACTGGGTTTGGGGTTCATGTATATGAAAGGGTCCAAAAATTGGAAGGGTTCAAATGTTGGAATGGGTACAGGAGTGGGTTGGGACATTGGTGTATGCTAAGGCACAGGGCTTGAAAAGCTGCAGGTGTTGGAATGGGTACAAAAGTCAGTTGATAGGGTACAGGACTTGGAAGGGTGCAGGTATTGGTCCAGGTCTGGGTTTTGGGTATAGGTATATGAAAGGGGACAGGACTGGAAAGTGTCCAGGCATTGGAAGGGGTACAGGATTCTATTGGGGGTATGAGTATATGATAGTTTAATGACTTGAAAGGTTTCAGGTGTTGGAATGGGTTCAAAAGTGGGTTTGGGGTATGGGTATATGATAGGGTATAGGGCTTGAAAGGTACGTGTGTTAGTTGGGTACAGGGCAGAGTTTGAGGCTAATGTATATGAAAGGGTACAGGGCTTGGAAGGGTGCAGGTCTTTAAATGGGTACAGGACTGGATATGGGGTACAGGTATATGAATGGGTACAGGGCTTGGAAGTGTACAGGTGTTAGAATGGGTGCAAGTGTGTTTGGGGTATGGGTATATGATTGGCTACAGGGCTTGAAAGGGTGAAGATGTTAGAATGGGTACAGGACAGTGTTTGGGGTACAATTGTAAGAAAGTGTACTGGGCTTAGAAGGGTGTAGGTATAGGAATGGATACAGGACTGGGTTTAGGGATAGGTATATGAAAGGTTATAGGGCTTGGAAGGGTTCAGATGTTGGAATGGTACAGGAGTGGGTTGCGGGTATGGGTCTATGATAGGCTACAGGGCTTGCAAGGGTGCATGTGTTGGAATGGATACAGGAGTAGGTTGGGGGTGCAGGTACTTAAAAATGTACAGGTCTTTGAAGGTTTCAGGTGTTGGAATAGGTTCAGGAATGGCTTGTTTTATGGGTCTTTGATAGGATACAGGTCTTGGATGGTGCAGGTGTTGGAATGGATACAGGACTGGGTTTGGTGTAAGGTATAAGAAAGGGTACAGAGCTTGGACTTGTTTAGGTGTTGTAAAGGGTACAGGAGTGCATTGGACTGTTTTTGGTGTATAGGTATATAACAGGGTACAGGGCCTGGAAGAGCACAGGTGTTGGAATGGGTGCAAAAGTGGGTTGGGAGTATGGGTATATGATAGGGTATAGGACTTGAAAGAGTGCAAGTGTTGGAATAGGTATAGAAATGGGTTTGGTATGCAGGTGTATGAAAGTGGACAAGGCTTGGAATGGGACAGGAGTTGGAATATGTCCAGGAGTGAACTGGGGATATGGGTATATATGATACGGGCCTTGCAAGCCCACAATTATTTGAATGGGTTCAGGAGTGGGTTTGGGGTATGGAAATATGATAGGTTACAGAGCTTGGAAGGGTGCAGTAGTTGGAATGGGACAGGAATGGGTTTGGGGTACAGGTATATTAAAGAGCACAGGGCTCGGAAGGATTCAGGTGTTGGAATAGGTACAGGACTGGGTTGTGGGTATGGGTTTATGATAGGTTATAGCGGTTGGAAGGGTGCAGGTGTTGGAACGGGTAGAGGACTGGTTTGGGATACAGGTATATGAGCGTGTACAGGACTTGGAAGCATACAGTGTTGTAATGGGTTCAGAAGTGGGTTTGGGGTATGGGTATATGATAGGGTACAGAGCTTGAAAGGGTACAAGTGTTAGGATGTGTACAGGACTGGTTTTGGGTATAGGTATAAGAAAGGGTACAGGGCTTAGAAGGGTTCATGTGCTGGAATAGGTACAGGTGTGGTTGGGGGGTATGGTTATATGAAAGAGTACATGACTTGGAAGTGTGCAGGTGTTGTAATGCGTACAGCACTGGGTTAGGGGTACAGGTGCATGAAAGAGTTCAGGGCCTAGAAGGATTTAGGTGTTGGAATGGGTACAAGAGTGGGCTGGGGGTATGTGTAGATGATAGTTTACAGGATTTTGAATGGTGCAAGTAATGGAATTGGTACAGGATTGGGTTAGGGGTACAGGTATATCAAAGGATACAGGGCTTGGAAGGATTCAGTTGTTGGAGTGGGTGAAGGAGTGTTTTGGGGGTTGGGTGTATTATAGAGTATTGGACTTGATAGGGGTTCAGTTGTTGGTACAGGTACTGGGTTTGGGGGACAGCTATATGAATGATCACAGGGTTTGGAAGGGTCAAGGTGTTGGGAGAGGTACAGGTTTGGATTGGGGGATTGGGTATCTGATAAAGTACAGAACTTGGAAGGGTGCAGGTGTTGGAATGGGTTCAGGACTGGGTTCGGGTACAAGTATATAAAGGGTACAGGGATTACAAGGGTTCACATGTTGGAATAGGTACAGGAGTGTGTTGGGATTTGATATATGTTAAGGTAAGGACTTGGAAGGTTGCAAGTGTTGGAATGGGTAGAAGAGTTAGTTGGGGGTATGGGTATGTGATAGGATACAGGGCTTTGAAGGGTTCAGGTGTTGGAACAGGTACAGGAGTGGGTTAAGGGTATGGGTATATGATAGGGTACAGGGATTAGAAGCATACAGTTGTTGGAATGGGTTCAGCAGTGAGTTTGGGGTATCAATATGTGACTGGTTACCAGGCTTGGAAGGTTGCAAGTGTTGGAATGGGTAAAAGACTACCTTTGGAGTACAAGTATATGAAAGGGTACAGGGCTTGGAAGAGTACAGGTGTTGGAATGGGTTTAGGAGTGGGTTTCGGGTATAAGTATATGTATGTTTCGGGACTAGCATGGGTTCGGGTGTTAGAATGAGTACAGGATTGGGTTTGGGGTACAGGTATAAGAAAGAGTATAGGGATTTGAATGGTTCAGGTATTAGAATGGGAGAAAAGTGGGTTTGGGGTACAGGTATATGAAAGGGTACAGAGCTTGGAAGCATAGTTTTGGATGGATTCTGAAGTGGTTTTGAGATATGGGTCTATAATATACTACAGAGCTTGGAAGGGTGCAGGTGTCGGAATGGGTACAGGCGTCTGTGGGGGTATGGGTTTATATAGGTTACAGGCTTGGAAGGGTGCAGCAGCTGGAATGGGAACAGGAGTGGGTTTGGGGTACAGGTATATGAAAGGGAGAAGGGCTTGGAAGTGTACAATGTTGGAATGGGTTCAGGAGAAGGTGTGGGATATTGGTCTATGATATATTACAGGGCTTGGAAGTTTGCAGGTATTGGAATGGGTATAGGACTGGTTTGGGGTACAGGAATATGAAAGGTAACAGGGCTTGAAAGTGTTTGAGTTTTGGAATGGGTATAGGAATGGGTTGGGGGTATGGGTATAAGGAAGGTTATAGGGCTTGGAAGGGTGCAGATATTGAAATGGTTACAGGACTGGGTTTTGGATACAGGTATATGAAAGGATACCAGGCTTCAAAGGGTTCAGGTGTTGGAATAGGTACAAGAGTGGGATAGTGTTCATGGTTGAAAGGTTGCTGGTATTAGAATGAGGACAGGACTGGGTTTGGGATAAAGATATATAAAAAGGTACAAAGCTTAGAAGCATATAGGTGTTGAAATGGGTTCAGGAGTTGATTGGGGTTTTGGCTATATGATAGGGTATAGGGCATGTAAGAGTGCAGGTGTTGGGATGGGTACAGGACTTGGTTTGTGGTTCAGGTATATGAAAGTTCCAGGGGTTGGAAGTGTTCAAATGTTGGAATGGGTACAGGAATGGATTAGGGTGTTCAACTACATTAAGGTACTGGGCTTGGAAGGCTGCAGGTGTTGGAATGGGTACAGAAGTCGGTTGGGTGTATGGTATATGATAGGGTACAAGACTTGTAGGGTGCAGGTGTTGGTACAGGTACAGGTCTGAGTTTGAGGTACAGATATAAGAAAGGGTACAGAATTAGGAAGGGTGCAGGTGTTGGAATGGGTACAGGACTGTGTTTGGGGTACAAATATAAGAAAGGGTACAGGATTAGGAAGGGTGCAGGTGTGGCATTGGTACAGGACTGGGTTTGGGGTACAAAATATGACAGGATACGGGGCTTGGAAGGGTGTATGTGTTTGAATGGATACAGGAGTGGGTTGAGAGTATGGGTATATAGGTTTCAGGTGTTGGAATGGGTTCAGGAATGGCTTGTTGCATATGGGTATTTGATAGGGTACAGAGCTTGGAAGGGTGCAGGTGTTGGCATGAGTACAGGTCTGGGTTTTGGGTACAGGATTATGAAACAGTACCGGTCTGGGTTTGGAATACAGGTATATGAGAGGGTACAGGGCTTGGACTGATTCAGGTGTTGGAATGGGTACAGGAATGGGTTGGGAGTATGGGCATATGATAGGTTACAGGGTTTTGAGAGGTGCTGGTGTTGGAACAGGTTCAGAACTGGAATTGGGGTACAGGTATATGAAAGGGTACAGGACTTGGAAGGGTGCAGGTGGTGGAATAGGTACAGGAGTGGGTGTTGGGTACTGGTATATGAAAAGGTATGGGATTTGAGGGTTTCAGGAGTCACAATGGGTACCAGAGTGGGTTTGGGCTATGGGAACTTGATAGGATACAGGGCTTGGAAAAGTGCAGGTGTTGTTTATGGTACAAGACTTTGGGTTACAGGTATATGAAAGGTTAGCAGGCTTGGAAGTGACCAGGTGTTGGAATGGGTACAGAAGTTCATTGGGATTATGGGTATATGATAGGGTACAGGGCTTGGAAGGGTGCAAGTGGTGTTTAGGGTACAGGACTGTGTTTGGGGTACTGGTTTAGGAAAGGGTACACGACTTGGAAGGCTCCAAGTGTTGGAATGGGAAAAGGGGTGGTTTGGGAGTATGGATATATGATGAGATACAGAAATTGGAAGAGTGCAGGTGTTGGAATGGGTCCAGGAGTGGGTTTGGGGTATGGGTATATGATAGGTTACAACGCTTGCATGGGTGTAGGTGTTAGAATGAGTACAGGACTGGGTTAGAGGTATAGGTATAAAGAAAGGGTGTAGGGCTTGGAAGGGTTCAGGTGCTCAAATGGGTAGAGGAATGGGTTTGGGGTACAAGTATATGAAAGTGTATGGGGCTTGGAAGTGTTCAGGTGTTGGAATAGGTACATAACTGAAATTAGGGGTATAGGTATATGAAAGGGTATAAGAGCTTGAAAATGTACAGGTGTTGGAATGGGTTCAGGAGTGTGTTCATGATATGGGTATAAGATAGGTGGCGGTGCTTATAGGGTGCAGGTGTTAGGATGGGTACAGTTCTGAGCCTAGGGTACAAGTATAATAAAAGTTACAGGGCTTGGAAGGGTTCACGTGTTGGAATGGGTACAGGAGTTTGTTGGGGGTATGAGTATATATGATAGCTTACGGAGCTTGGAAGGGTGCAGGTGTTGGAATGGGTAGAGGAGTTGATTGGGGATGTGGGGATGTCATAGGGTACAGGACTTTGAAGGGTTCAGGTGTTGGAACAGGCACAAAGTGGGTTAAGGGTATGGGTATATCTGTGTTCCAGGCATTGGAAGTGTACAGTGGTTGAAAATGCTTCAGGAGTGGGTTTGGGGTATTGATATATGATAGGATAAAGGGTTTGGAAGGATCAGGTTGTAGAATGGGTGCAAGGCTGCATTTGGGGTACAAGTATATGAAAGGGTACAGCTGTTGAAATGGGTTCAGAAGTGGTTTGGCGCATGAGTATGACAGGTTACAAAGCCTGGATGAGTGCAGGTATTAGAATGAGTACAGGACTGGGTTTGGAGTAAAGGTATAAGAAAGGGTATAAGACTTGGAAGGCTTCAAATGTTGGAATGGGTAGAGGAGTGGGTCTGGGGTACAGGTGTATGAAAGGGTACAGGGCTTGGAAGGGTTCAGGTGTTGGTAAGGGTTCAGGAATGGGTTTGGGGTGCAGGTATCTGAAAGGAAATAGGGCTTAGAAGGGTTCAGGTGTTCAGATTATTACAGCAGTTGGTTGGGGATATGGGGATATGATAGGATACAGAACTTGGAATGGTGAAAGTATTAGAATGTCTTCGGAAACCAGTTTGGGGCACAGGCATATGAACGGATAAAGGCTTAGAAGGTTTCAGGTGTGCAAATGGGTACAGGAGTGGGTTGGGCATATGGGTATATGATAAGTTACAGTACTTGAACGGTGTAGGTTTGGAATGGGTACAGTAGTGAGTGTGCAGTTCAGGAATATGAAAGGGTAGAGTGTGTTGAAGGGTTCAGATGTTAAAATGGGTACAGGAATGGGTTGGTGGTTGGGTTGATGATAGATTACAGGGTTTGGAAAAGTGCAGGTTTTGGAATGGGTGCAGGACTGGGTTTAGGGTAAAGGTTTTTGAAAGTGTACAGGGCTTGGAAGGGCTCAGGTGTTGGAATGGGTACAGGAGTAAGAAGGGGGTTTGGGTCTATGACAGGTTACAGGACTTGGAAGGGTGCAGGTCTGGAATGGTTACTGGATTTGGTTTGGGGTAAGGGTATATAAAAGGGTACAGGGCTTAGAAGGGTTCAGGTGTTGGAATTATTACAGGAATGGTTGGGTGTATTGGTATATGATATGTTACAGTGCTTGGAAGAGTGCAATTACTGGAATGGGTAAAGGACTGTGTTTGGGATACAGGTATATGAAATGGTACTGGACTTTGAAGGGTTCATGTGTTAGAGTGGGTACAGAAATGGGTTGGGGTATGGGTTACAGGGTTTGGAGGGGTGCAGGTGTTGGAATGGGTAAAAACTGATTTGGGGGTACAGGTATATGAAAGGGTACAGGGATTGTAAAGGTCCGGGTGTTGGAGAGTGGGTTGGGTATATTATGGAGTACAGGGCTTGATTGGTTTCAGGTGTTGGTGCAGGTACAGGACTGGGTTTTGGATACAGTTTGGTGAAATTGTACAAGGCTTGGAAAGGTCCAGGCGTTGGGAGTGGTACAGAATTGGCTGGGGGTAATGGGCATATGATAGTGCACAGTGCTTTGAAGGGTGCAGGTGTTGACATGGGTATGGGACTGGGATTGGGGTACAGGAGTATGAAAGGTTACAGGGCTTGGAAGGCTGCAGGTGTTGGAATGAATACAGGGCTGGGTTTTGGTTTCAGGTATATGGAAGGGCACAGGGATTGGAGGGATTCAAATGTTGGAATGGGTACACCAGTGGGTTGGGTGTACGGATCTATAATAGGGTACAGGGCTTGGAAGGGTGCAGGTGTTGGTATAGGTACAGGTCTGGTTTGTGGTATAGGTATTTGAAAGGGTACAGAACTTGAAAGTGTCCAGGTGTGGGAAGGGGTACAGGATTGGGTTGGGTGTATATGTATATGATAGGCTAAGGGCTTGGAAGGTTTCAGGTGTTGGAATTGGTTCATTAGTAGGTTTGGGGTATGGGTATATGATAGGGGACTAGGCTTGAAAGGGTGCAGCTGTACCTGAGTTTGGTGTGCATGTATAAGAAAGGGTACAGGGTTTGGAAGGGTGAAGGTGTTGGGATGAGAGCAGGACTTGGTTTGCAGTACAGGTATATGAAATGGTACAGAACTTGGAAGGATGCAGGTGTTAAAATGGGTACTGGACTGGGTTTGGGGTACAGGTATATGAATGGGTACTGGGCTAGGTAGCATACAGGTGTTGGAATGAGTTCAGCAGTGGGTTTGGGGTATGGGTACTTGATGGGTTACAGGGCTTGTAGGGATGTAGGTGTTAGAATGGTTACAGGACTTGGTTTGGGGTACAGGTATCAGAAAGGTCCACCTCTTATCAACAAGGGTGCCTGAACGAAGCATTTTTGTATACCTAACCCCTAACTGTACCCCACAATACCATAATAAATAAATAAATAAATAAGAAGAAGAAGAAGAAGAAAAAAGAAAGGTCAAAAGCTTGGAGTGGTGCAGGTGTTGAAGTGTTAAAGGACTGGGTTTGGGGAACAGGCATATGAAAGGGTACAGACCTTGGAAGGGCTCAGGTGTTGGAATGGGAACAGGAATGGGTTGAGGGTGTGGGTATATGATAGGTTACAGGACTTGGAAGTGTGCAGGTTTTGGTATGGGCACAGAAATGCATTGGGGGTACAGGTATATAAAAGGGCACAGGAGTGGAAGGGTCCGGTGTTGGATTGGGTACAAAACGATGTTAAGGGTATGTGTATGTGACAGGTTACAGGGCTTGAAAGGGTGCAGGTCTTGGAATGGGTAAGGGCTGGGTTTGGGGTACAGGTATATGAAAAAGAAAAGGACTTTGGAGAGTGCTGGTCTGGAATGGGCACAGAACTGTTTTGGGGGTACAGGCAAATGAAAGAGTACACGGAGTGTAAGTGTCCAGTTGTTGGAATAGGTACAGGCCTGGGTTGGGAACTGGGTATATTACACAGTACACAGATTGATAGGTTTCATGTGTTGGTGCAGGTTCAGTACTGAATTTGGGGTACAAGCATATTGAAGTGTTCAAGGCTTGGATGGGCCTGGGTGTTGGAGGGGTACAAAATTGATTGGGGTAATGGGCATATGATAGTGTACAGGGGTTTGAAGGGTGCAGATGTTGGAATGCATACAGGACTGGGTTTGGGGTACAGGAATATAAATGTTACAGGGCTTGGAAAGATGCAGGTGTTGGAATGAATACCAGGCTGCGTTTTGGGTTCAGGTATATGGAAGGGTACAGGGATTGGAAGGGTTCAAATGTTGGAATGGGTACAGCAGTGGGCTGATGTATGGGTATATAATAGGGTGCAAGGCTTGGAAGGGTGCAGGTGTTGTTATAGGTATACACCTTGGTTTGTGGCATAGGTATTTGAAGCTGTACAGGGCTTGAAAGTGTTTAGGTGTGGGAAGGGGTACAGGAGTGGGTTTTGGGTATGGGTATATAATAGGGCCTGAAAAGGTGCAGGTGTTGAGTATAAGACTGGGTTTGGTGTACATGTATAAGAAAGGGTACAGGATTTGGGAGAGTGAAGGTGTTTGAATGAGAAAAACTGGGTTTGGGGTAGAGGTATATGAAAGGGTACAGAACTTGGAAGGATGCAGGTGTTAAAATGGGTATAGGACTGGGTTTGGGGTATGGGTATATGAATGGGTACAGGGCTTGGAAGGGTTCAGGTGTTGGAATGAATTCAGGGGTGGGTTTGGGGTATGGGTATATGGTAGGTTACAGGGCTTGAAAGGATGCAGTTGTTAGTATGGTTGCAGGACTGTGTTTGGGGTATAGATATAAGAAAAGTTATAGGGCCTGTAAGGGCGCAGGTGTCGGAATGGGTCTAGTACTGGGTTTGGGGTACAGGTACATGAAAGGGTACAGGCTTAGGAAGGTTTTCTGTGTTGGAATTGGAACAGGAGTGGGTTGGGGTATGACTCTTTGATAGGTTAAGCGGCTGGGAATGGTGTAGGTGTTGGAATGGATATGAGTGGGTTTGGGGTACAGGTTTATGAAGAATACGGGGCTTGGAAGAGTTCAGGTGCTGAAATGGGTGCTAGGGTGGGTTTGGGGTGTGGGTATATTATAGGTTACAGGGCTTTGAATGGTGCAGGATTTGGAATTGGTACAGAAAAGTGTTTGGGGTACAGATATGAAAGGATACAGGGCTAGGAGGGGTCGGTGTTGGACTGGGTATAAGAGTATGTTGGCAGTATGTGCATATGATAGGTTACAGGGCTGGGAAGTGTGTGGGTGTTCAAATGTGTACAGAACTGTGTTTGGGGTACAGGAACATGAAAGGATACAGGGCTTAGAAGGTTTCACGTGTTGGGATGGGTACAGGAGTGGGATGGAGTTATGGATATATGATAGGTTACAGGGCTTGGAAGGGTTAAGGTGTTGGAAATGTTACAGGACTGGATTTGCAGTAAGGGTATATCAATGGGCACCTGGCTCTGAAGGGTTCAGGTGTTGGATGGGTACAGGAATGGATCTGAGGTACAGATATATGAAAGTGTACAGGACTGGGAAGGGTTAAGGTGTTGGAACGGGAATAGGAGTGTGTTTGAGGCACAGGTATCTGAAAAAGTAAAGGGTTTGGAAGGGTTCAGGTATTGGAATGGGTTCAGGAGTGGGTTGGGGGTGTGGGTATATGATAGGTTACTGGGCTTGGCAGGTTGCAGGCTTTGGAATGGGTACAGAACTGTGTTTGGGGTATGGGTATATGAAAGGTTACAGGGATTAGA
>CAUYQG010221470.1:0-11493 GCA_963574415.1 Tarsius wallacei
GTTATTTGGATAGATCAGGGGAAAGTGCATCTTTTTTTTTTTTTTTGAATTGGGGTCTCACTATATTGCTCAAGCTGGTGTGCAGTGGCACAATACTGGTGCCAGGCTCTTGGGCTCAGGAGATCCTTCAACCTCATCCTCTCAAGTATCTGGGACTACAGGCATGCACCACCACCCCTGGCTAATTTTTTTGATTTTTTGGTAGAGACAGGGTCTTGTTGTGTTGCTCAGGCTGGCCTTTAACTTGGGTTTAAGCAGTCCTCCCGCCTTGGGATCCCAAAGTGCTAGGATTATGGGTGTGAGCCACTGCACCAGGCTGGGAAAGTGCATTTTGAGAATGTTCTTTCAGAACTGGAGAGCTGTGACTGGGATGTGACCCAGAGTCTCCATGCAGCATCCTTTCAAGGAGGGGCTTTTCACATACCCACTAGGTTAGGAAGCTCCCTCTTCCAGAGGCATTTGCAGCCTGAACACACCTGGAAATTAAAGAGATCCCAGGCTCCTGTTTTTCTAGCTCAGTGAAAAGTAGAGAGATGCCACACCATTTTGTTTTAATTCCTAACAGTGTAAGGGGCTTCTGCAGACCCTGTGTCATTGATGTGATCAGTTGACAGGGCAGAGGGCAGGAGGCAAGGACTCAGGCTCTGCAAAGGAGCACTTTACTGGGAGATGATGAGCAAGAGCAGCTATTATTTTAAAGCCCAAATTGCTCAGCTCTGGAAGGTTCCATGAGAGGAGGAGCCTGAGGAAGGTTGAAAGGAGGAATTGTCTTGCTCTCTTGGGTCCTGGCAGCAGATTGGATATCAATAATAGCACCTGCTCTTGAATCATTCTGCTGGAACCCAAGGTTGCTCATGTCTAGTTTCAGGTAAAATGATCTAAGCTGTTGCCTTAACATTTTCAGATGCATTTTGGAGTTGGACTTTGGCGGTGCTGTTAGGCAGGCGCTTGGAGAAGAATCGTTAGCTTTGGAAACGGCCCCTTCTGTGAGCACCCTCACAGCCTGGAGAGGTTAGCCCATTCCCAAGGCTCCTCTCAGGGCTTGGTGACCTTGGCATCCCTCAGACCTGCTTTTGTCCTAGTGCCGGTTTGAAGGTCACAGAAGTCTTTCCACTGTTCTTCTGAAGGACTCTCCTCTCGAAAACACCAAACAGAAGCAGTATGAGCCAGCGGCAGTGGCTCACACCTGTAATCCCAGCACTCTAGGAGGCCTAAGCAAGAGAATTGCCTGAGCCCAGGAGTTGAGACCAGCCTGGGCAACATGGCGAGACCTCATCTCTACAATAAATAAAAAAATTAGCTGGAAGTGGTGGTGCACGTCCGTAGTCCCAGCTGCTTGGAAGGCTGAGGCAGAAGATTGCCTGAACCCAGCAGGTTGAGACTGTGGTGGGCATGATTGTGCCACTGCACTCCAGCCTGGGCAACAGAGTGAGACTCTGACTCAAAAAAAGAAAAGAAAAAGAAAGAAAGAAAGAAACACACATGGAGTGAGATTTCTGTATTTGGATGCTGCTTTGATGACAGTAATGCCTATTCCAGTAATGCCTATTCCTGGTACAGTGGCTCACGCCTGTAATCCCAGCAACTGGGAGGTGAAGGCGAGAGGATTGCCTGAGCCCAAGGGTTTGAGACCAGTCTGGGCAACTTGGCATAACCTTGTCTCTACAATAAATAAATTAGCCAGGCGTGGTGGCGCATACCTGTAGTTCCAGCTACTTGAAAGGCTGAGGCTGAAGGATCACCTGAGCCTGGCAGGTTGAGGCTGCAGTGGCCGTGAGCATGCCACTGCACTCCATATTGGGCGACAGAGTGAGCCTCCGACTAAAAAAAAAAAAAAAAAAAAAAGAAATGTGCCACTGACTTTTCTTTTCAGTGCTCATGGCCAACTTTAACATGGGAAGGTTTGATGTCTGAAACACTGGATATTTTCAGGTGGTAGCTGCCTCAGCCCATGTGTGCTGAGAAAGGGCCCAGAAGAAGGGGTTCTCATGTGTGTTACTCCTTGGCTCACCCCCTGTCCTATGGGAATAAACTCTCATCCCCCTCTCTTTGTGGGTGATGGAGGGTGATGGAATTTGAACTTCCATAAAGTCCTTCCCTCTCCTGGGGAAGGCAGTCCTGGAGGGAGGAATTGCAGGTTGAGGAGGATTCAACCAAGGCTCATAGCTTTCTGGGGACATCTCTGGCCAGGCTCAGACATCAGTGGACACTGGGCACATATTCGTTCCAAGAGCGACTGAGAATGTCTTCTTTGGGCCCAAAGATGGACTTTGAAATGAACTTTCAAAATCTATACATTTAATGCTTAACAAGTGGCTCTCAGGGTGAGGAGAAGCCCTGATTTTGTATCGTTTGCCCATTTCTGTGGTGTAAATACTTGTCAGCATCTGACAAAGCTAGCGATATGATGTCAACCGGTTTGCGAGATGCCTGAAAATGAACAACGGGCATTTGCTAGTAAGTTCACCAGTGGCTCCAGCCCAGCCCAGGATTGCTGATAAAGACCCGAAGACACAGAGCACAGGCTTTGGAGCTAGACAGACCTGGAGAGGGCTCCAAGCACATCGAATTCTCCTCTCTGTGTCTCACCAGACTCTCAACAAAAAGCCACCTGAATGTGGGAGACGTTCTAGCGGAGAGCCAGACTCCCTTTCACCGAGGACCAACTGCTATGTCTTGGTACCGCGAAAGCAAGAGAGAAGTGGGAATTCCACGGCATACATCTTTTTTAAATCACTTAGAGTCTGTGCTAGGAACCGGGAGAGATTCAGGAGGAATATGACCTGCCTTCAAGGAGTCCCCAGTCTGAGGAGAGAGACAGCTGGGACAATCACTAACTGCAGAGAAGAGGAAGGTGGAACATGTCCTGAAGTATTTGATCAAACAAAGTACTGAGAGCAGGCAGGGGAAAAATGATCTTTTTTTTTTTTTTTGAGTCTCACTCTGCCACCCAGGCTGGAGTGCAGTGACGCAATCAAGGCTCACTGCCGTCTTGACTTCCTGGGCTCAAGTGATCCTTCCAACTCAGCCTTCTGAGTAGCTGGGACTATAGGCACGTGCCACCACACCCAGCTAATTTTTTTGGTTTGAGAAACAATCAATTCAGATTCATGGAACTGGAAAAGGCATAGTGTGTTTGATGAATGGGTGTAAATCTTCTAGCAGTAGGTCAGATGCATTGTAGGAGTTCCACAAACCTTGGTTCCCATCGAGGGACCTTTCCACCCTGAGGCTTCTGTATCTAAGTACCAAGGCACAGAGAAGATCTAGTGGATGCTGGATGAATTGTGGCTACAATTATCTGCAAAATGGAAGCCAAAAAGTCACAGGTCTATTTGCGGCTGAATCACCAAACACTGAAAGGATCTCCCTGGCGGTATTAGGACTGGCTGTCCTTGCTGCTTGGAAACAGTGCTCGGTTCTCTCCTACCCATCTCCTTGAACTGGCGGCCATCGAAGCCCAGTTCCAGATAATGTGATGGGAGGGGCTGAGGTAGGGGCTACAGTGGGAATGGTTACTTCTCACGGAAGGCTCCAGAACACAGTGGCATTCTCAGTACTAGCCTCAGCAGTCTTGCAGATGTGCTGACTGCCTTCTGGTGCCTCCTTGAAGGAGTGTATTGGAAGTTGGGTTCCAGTTGGAGGAAGAGACAAATTGGCAAGGCACTCTCTCCTATCTGGCGCAGAGAGTATGCCATGGGGCCTGATGCTGGGAACTGTTCCTAGGGCATGTGAGGGGGTTGGGAAGGAGGGAGGAAAGGAAGACGTCTGATGATTTGAGCCCAAGTTCAGGACCACCCACAAAAGCCTCGAAAGGCAGAGTGAGCCAAGTGTATCTTGAGATTTAGGGGAGTGTTGCAGCTTGCACCCTGGGAATTCTCCTCAACCCTCCCACACGGCGGGAGAGAAAGAAGGAGAGATGCTAGGCAGGGTGTGCTAGGCAGGGTGTGTTTGCCCGCCTGTCTGCTGCCTGGGAGAGGCGCCCACCCTAGCAACTCTGCCAGAATCTGCAGCCGTGGAGGGGTGTGTGGGAGTGGGGTGGGGAGCGGGGCCGGTGGCGGGGGGGCTTTTGCCATTCCAACTGGCTGCGGGGGAGGGCAGCTGTTTGGAGATAGAGTGCTTGGGCTGTTAGCTGGTTCTTCTAGTTTACTTATTCCGAGGAGGCCAAGAAGCAACGATTTGTAAGCTTTGGGGTGTGTGTGTGTGTGTGTGTGTAAGAGTGGGGGGGGAGAAGTCATGAGAAAGCAACTTGGGGTAAATAGACAATACTTATCTCAGCAACCTCTACAATAATCAAAAGTAATTTAATTCCTTTTACTTGTCAAGTCTGATTTACTTATAAATTGGATTGTTGGTTTTGCTGTATTTGTTGTTATTTGTTTAAGAGATGATAAAGGGCTAGGCACGGTGGCTCACGCCTATAATCCTAGCACTTTGGGAGGCTGAGGTGAGAGGATTGCCTGAGCCCGCAGGTTCGAGACCAACCTGGGCAACTTGGTGAGACCTAATCTCTACAATAAGTAAAAAAATTAGCCAGGCGTGGTGGTGCACGCCTGTAGTTCTAGCTGCTTGGAAGGCTGAGGTGGAAGGATCACCTGAGCCTAGCAGATTGAGGCTGCGATGGCCGTGAGCATGCCACTGCACTCCAGCCTGGGTGACAGAGTGAGACTCCGACTCAAAAAAAAAAAAGAGATGATAAAGAATGAAACATTTGCTGGAACAATCAGGCCCTCACTCCCCATTTTTACTCAAAACAAAAGTCGTTAGAGAAGAATGTTGTATCTCCCCCTTTCCCCACTATCCTAGTACCTCTCACCAGTGCAATAGCTTTCTTTCCTTCCCTCAGACCCTCCTTGCCAATTTATACTGTCTAATCATTTATTCATTCATTCATTCATTCAATCAGCCAACCCATTGGTCATTCTACAGGCATATCATAAGCACATATGCCAGGCATAGATGGGTGGAAGCTATTCAAGCAGGTTTTGATTTTCATTTAGTCTAAGAAAGAGTTTTCTAACAGTTAATTTCATTCAAAAAGAAGTGCGCTCTTCCATGCGGGAAAATATTCAGTTATTGGAGCCAACAAGAGCCCGCTGGGGTGCTTGTAGCAGTGCCTATTGCACCATACTGGGCTTGGCCAGGATGACACTTAGGGTTCCTTTCAGCTCTGAGATCCTGTGATTCTGTTTTTAACATGATGGAAGAGGCACCAAGAAGGGACTGTGGTCCCTAAATTAGATATTTTCCCCCTTAACACCCAAGTGATGGCTCCCCACAAATTAGAAGTCAGTCTGGCTCCCCACCGGGCACGGACCCCTGCCTTCTCTCCGGCATTGCGTTACTGGAGCGCAGTCTAGAATGAGCCGGAGGAATGAAGGAAAGGGCACCGTGCATCCCCCAGAGTGGAGGCAGACTCTGTGGGGGGCAGTCAGGACCTGTGACCACACCCCTTGCGCTATTTCCAGGACTTGGCACCATGTAGACCCCCAAAGGCAACGATTCTCACTCAGAACTGAAGGCAAGGACTGAAGATCAAGGTCAGGACAAAAAGGCGGAAAACCCAGCCCAGGCCGTGTTCTGATTGGAGACCCGCAGCCTCTCCCAGCTCACCAGACAGTGGGAAGCGGAGGTTTCACGTGGGACCAGCTCAGTGCGCTCTGAGGAGCCTGTTTGGTGCATTCCCACGAAATGCGCCTGCATTTCAGGGCCTGTGAGTGTGAGTGCCATGCGTTCTACCCTGGTGATATGTTCCCATCTGCCTGTCAGCCCTGACTGCACGAGGGCTGCTGGGGGACAGTCCAGATTCTGGGGTGTACAGGGGCCTCAGTTGAATGCCTTCCCTTTGCCTGGGTACCACTCTCATCAGAAAAGCAGGATTCTTGCCTTAAGTCCCAGTGATTAACATGGAGAACACTAAGTTCTTCTTTATTTTTATTTATTTATTTACTTGTTTTGAGTTGGAGTCTCATTCTGTTACTCAGGCTGGAGTGCAGTGGTAAGATCACAGCTCACCACAGCCTCTACCTCCTAGGCTCAGGTGATCCTCCTGCCTCAGCCTCTTGAGTAGTTGGGACTCCAGTACCGGCCACTGTGCCGGCTAATCTTTTGATTTTTTTTTTTTTTCCGTAGCGACAAGAGGGCTGGTCTCGGACTCCTGGGCTCAAGCAATCCTCCTGCCTTGGCCTCCCACAGTGCTCGGACTACAGGTGTTAGCCACTGTGCCCAGACAAGTTCTTCTTTAAATAATCCTTCCAAAGATGAAGAAATTCTCCACCCAGCTCACGCTCATCTTGACTTCTGTTCAGAAATCAAGCATGGATGGAACCTCTTCCCTTCCCTGCCCGGTTGGAGGCGGCTCTGTCAAGCTGCCTGCTGTTTATCAGGGAGAATTGGCAACGAAGCATCTGTCAAAAAGACTGTTTTCACAATCGAGACCTGCCTGTTGTGAGTGATGAGGTAATTTCTTCTTAAGCTCCTGGTATTCAAGGAGGAAAAAGAACAGCAAAACAAGGTCTGTGAATACAAGGTGGGAGAGTCTCTGGGTGTTTGCTGTTATTAAAGAGACCTCAAGGAAGGCTGCTTCTGGGCTAAAAGCAAACCTTTGTCAAAGGCTCATTTGAGAAGGTTCAAAAGACACCAGGGACAGAGAGAACAAGAGGCAGAAAGGGGCGGGCACAGAGAGAGGGGACAAGATGAAGAGAGGGAGAAAGCGGGAGAGCCCTGCCTTGCTGAGATGTCACCAGAAAGTCACAGATGCAGGCTCCGGCAGTTTGATCACCGGAAAGATGTTTCTGTAAAGGGTTGGTGCAATGGAAGAGAGAAATCTCTGATTTTTTTTTTTTAAAGATGTGCCTTTGCTCCTGCTGGTCTGTTCTCCTGGAATGCCTTTTTCTGTCCATCTTTAGCCCATCTGTTCTAAATGACTCAGTTCAAATGTCCCCTCCTCCGGGAAGCCTTCTTTGATATCCCAGTTAGATATATAATTGCTTCACTTTCTGCAGGTCAATATAGATATTTTTAACTTAAAATTTAAAATTTTTATTTTTAATTATGTTAAAATAAAAAAGTATCATCTTAAACATGTGTAAGGGTACAGTTCAGTAGTGTTAAGTATATTCACATAGTTGTGCAACCACTCTAGAACTTTCTCATCTTGCAAAACTGAAACTTTATACCCATTCAACGACAACTCCCACCGGGTACATTGGCTTACGCCTGTAATCCCAGCACTTTGGGAGGCCAAGGTGGGAGGATTGCTTGAGTCCAGGAGTTTGAGACCAGCCTGGGCAACATAGCAAAACCTTGTCTCTACAAATAAAAAAAAAATTAGCTGGGCATGGTGGCACATGCCTGTAGTCCCAGCTACTCAAGAGGTTAACGTGGAAGGATTGCCTGAGCCAGGAGGCAGAGGCTGTGGTGAACAGTGGTCATGTGACTGCCCTCCAGCCTGGGTGGCAGAGTGAGACCCTAGCTCAGAAAACAAAAACAAAAACAAAAACAGTCATTCCCCACTTCCCTTCCCCTCAGTCCCAGCAACCACTGTGCTGTTTTCTGTCTCTATAAATCTGACCACTCTAGGTATCTCATAAGTGAATTTATACAATAGTTATCTTTTTGTGACTGACTTACTGCATTTAGTATAATGTCCTCAAGGTTTATTCGTGTTGTAACATGTGTCAGAATTTCCTTCCTTTCCAAGAAAAAGTAATTTGATTTACTCTTTAAACGACATGTATAACATGTGTCTTATTTATTTATTTTTTTTGAGTTGGAGTCTCACTCCGTCGCCCAGACTGGGGTGCAGTGACCACTCCCGGCCACCGCAGCCTCGGCCTGCTGGGCTCTGGCGATCCTTCTGCCTCAGCCTTCCAAGTAGGTGGAACTACAGGCGCGTGCTACCACGCCTGGCTAATTTTTTTTTGATTTATTGCAGAGATGAGGTCTCGCCAAGTTGCCCAGGCGGGTCTCGAACCCGCAGGCTCAGGCAATCCACTCACCTCAGCCTCCCAAGGCGCAGGATTACAGGCTGAGTCACCGAGCCCGGCTACATGTGTCTTATTTTTAAGCTATGTGTGCACATTACGTCTCCCCAATAGAATTCTAAATTCACCAAGGGCCAACTCTAAGTCTTTCTGCCTTTTGAGTCCTATTATACCTGTAGCCCAGGGCTTGGCAGAGTTTGCACTAACGGAATCTTTGTTGAAACGATCAAAAGACATGAACCCAGGACTTTGAGGCTGCGGTGAGCTGTGATCGTGCCACTGCGCTCCAGTCTGTGTGTCAGAGTAAGACCCCTGGCACAGACAAACAAACAAATAAACAAATCCTACCCCACTGTCTTGAGTGGGCTCTTCTAGACTTTTCAGTCTCTCCATAACCACATCCCCTAAAAGGTACAACAGTAATTCAACCCAGTCCGTGTCGTCACAGTGAAGTAAGAAGAAAGGGTGGGTCTCAACAGTCTTAGGCCCATCTTCTTACCCACTGGCCTTGAATCAGTCCCTCCTCTTTTCCTGGTTTGAACCTCTGCTTCCTTTCTGGAAACATCTCTTTCGAGACAGGAACAGTGGCCAGAAGGCCAGGACAGAGCGAATAAGGGGCACGGAAGACAGTTGCAGGAATGGAAGCTAGTACTTGAAGTCGCCATCTTGCTACTTCCCTAGTTGTGGGTGGCATCCTTGCCAATTGGCATCTTCTGATATGGGCGGGGTTGGTCACGGCTGGGACAGGGGACCATTCGGGTCTCGTTCATTTTACCAAGCATCTTTTCTCACCCTCTCCCCCGGCTGTCAGTATGGAAGGTTTGCTTATTAGGCAACTCAGGAACAATGAGCCTTGCTCAAATGTGGCCTGGGATCTTGGAGAACAAAGTGTAACTTCATGCGTGGTTTGTCATCGCTATTTTGGGAGTTACTTTAGTTAGCCTGGCTTGTAATCCTGCCCTTTGCCTTTGTTCTTCCACAATCATTTGTAACAGGGGATCACGGGACGAATACAGGCATTGAGTCAAACAGTCCGTGTCCCACTGGCAGCGTGATCTGGGGTAGGCCATTTTTACCTCAGTGAACCTCAGTTTCCTCCTCTGTAAAATGTAGAAAATACCACCGTCCTCATCAGATTTTCCTGAGGATTCAGTGAGATAGTGTCTGAAACACCGTGCGTGGATACACAGGAGAAGGTCTGTCCCTGCTCCTCCTAAGCTGACTTGATGTCCTGCTCCTGAAGACTGAGGCTGAACTGGCTTAACTAGGATCCAAGATGCTACACCCACATTCACTCTACTGGCTTTGGTTCTTCCTCAGTTGCCCACGACTTCCCTGGACACCCTAGGGCAGTTTATCCTTTGGGGGCAACTGAACTCATTAGGGAACTGCACTCTGGTGTGGAATTAAGCCCTTTTCAGGCTCAAGGGAGTCCTGCTAAAGATAGAATTTTCAAATAAGATAATGCATAGGAGAACACACTACCCACAGTTCGATTTCTCTCCCAAGTGATTTCTCTCCATGTTGGGCAGATGGATCTTTGTCTGCATATGTTGTTGGAGTACAAGCCTAGCCTTCAGAAGAGCCTTCATTTTCTGAGTCACGTCACCTTTTTTAGGGAACCCTAGTCTCAAAAGTTAGCAAATGGGGAGGTGCTCAACCAGCCCAGAACAAGCAGAGCTGTGGAAGCAGTTTCAGCCATCATTGCTTGGAGCTGGACCCCTGTTGGCCCAGGGTGCCGAAAACTAGTAGCCTGTGTGTCTCCTTCCCTCATCAAACTCTTTCCTCTTGGACACCAGAGAATGAAATGACTACTTCCTGCAAGGGGGCGATTTGCAAAAGCTTCCTGGAAGTAGCATTTGAGTCTGGCTTTCACGGGTGGGTAGGACTGGGAAGTGAAGATATTTGGAGGAAGGCATTCCTGGCAGAAGGAGCAGCAGCAACAGCAAAATGCAGAAACAGAGATGTGGAGTGTCATTAATGGAGAATAATGTGGGGAATCATATACACAAACGGAAGAATAAAATAGCATTAATTGAACACTTTGGGAGGCCTTCTCTAAGAGGGCACCAAGGATCTCTGCTTCATGGCCCTCATGCCATGATGCAACTCCTCTCCTGGAGTGTGGGCTGGACTTAAAACATTGTTTTATATCCGGGTGCAGAGGCTCATGCCTGTAATCCCAGCAGTTTGGGAGGCAGAGGCGAGAGAATTGCCTGAGCCTGGGGGTTCGAGACCAGCCCAGGGAACTTGGCGAGACCTCATTTGTACAATAAATCAAAAAAATTAGCTGGGTGTGGTGGTGTACACCTGAAGTTCCAGCTACTTGGAAGGCTGAGGCAGAAGGATTGCCTGAGCCCAGCAGGCGGAGGCTGCGGTGGTCCTGACCATGCCACTGCACTTAAGCATGGGCGACAGAGTGAGACTGTGATTTTTAAAAAAACACTCTTTTTATTATGTATTTTTTGAATTGGGGTCTCACTCTGTAGTCCAAGCTGGAGTGCAGTGGCACAATCACTGCTCATCACAGCCCCGAACTCCTGGGCTCAGGTGATTCTCCTGCCTCAGCCTCCTGAGTAGCTGGGACAATAGGCACCCACCACCATGCCGAACTAATTTTTTTAATTTTTTGTAGAAATGAGGTCTTGCTATATTGCCCAGGCTGGTCTCAAATTCCTGGGTTCAACCGATCCTTCTGTCACGGCCTCCTAAAGTGCTGGGATTACAGGCATGAGCTGCCACTTGCAGCAAGAACTTATTGACTTGCCTCTAATGTATAGAATATATCCGAAGTAATGGGATGTTCCTTCTGAGATTAGATTGTAAGAAGACTGTGGCTGCCTTCTTGGGCACTTTCTGTTGCTCTTGCTCTCTTTTAAATTGTGTGCTCTGAAGAAAACCAGTCGCCATGTTGTGAGGCAGCCTATGTCGAGGACCACACGGCAAGGGACTGAGTCTTGCCAGCACCCACATGGTGACCTGGGATGCACACCTCTCCCACTTCCAGGCAAGCCTTTATATGGGACCAACTGCATGCCCACAATCTCATGAGAGATCTTGAGCCAGAAGCATCCAGCTAAGCTGTGTCTAGACTCCTGACCCCCAGAAACTGTGAAATAATAACTGTTTGCTATTTTAAGCTGCTAAGTTTGGGGTGACTTATTCTGCAGCAATAGATAACTAAAATAAGCTCTTACTATAATTTGCCAGACACTGTGATATCTGATATTTAATCAACAATATTAGTGAGTATTATTAACCCACATTTTTTTCAATTGAGAAAACTAATGTTTAGTAAACCTTCCTGGTTTAAAAACTGTTCCATATAATTATATTTTTTTTTTTTCTGTTGAGTTGGAGTCTAGATCTGTCGCCCAGACTGGAGTGCAGTGGCCGTTCCCGGCCCCACAGCCTTGACCTACTGGGCTCCGGCGATCCTTCCGCCTCAGCCTTCCAAGTAGCTGGAACCACAGGCATGCGCCACCACCTCCAGCTGATTTTTGATTTA
>CAUYQG010221477.1:0-15567 GCA_963574415.1 Tarsius wallacei
CTCAGGGATGTGCCTCCCAGTGGTGAAAGGAGAGCATTTAGAAGGGGACTGCCTAATTTTAGTTCCTGCCTATGTCAAGTCGCCTTTTAAGAATATTCTCACCTTCTCCCCAAGAATTCCAAAAATGGATTAGAATTAGAAAGCAGTTGGGTATTTAGAAAAAATTAATAGATCTAAAGAATGGGCAGCTCAGTTATGTGAAATATTGTTAGGAAAATTGTTGTCTGTTAAAGTTTTCTAATAAGCTATTCCAAAAGAGGATACAGAGTGCGTGCCATTCTGTGAGAAGATTAATTTTATTTGCGAGGTGTTGGGTGTAGTGAAGGAGGTATGGACTCGGAGTCAGGTAGCCCTGACTGTAACCTTGACCTCTGAGCTTTGGTTTTCTCAGCTACAAAATGAGGATTAAAGACACACGTATTCATGAATATATGCACATATTTATAGATAATGGCCATATCGAAAGGCCTGTCAAATGGGCACCCAGGAAATAGTAACTTTTGTTTGACCTGCTTCTGGAGCTGCTTGAAGTGGTTGAGCCGAGCCAGGCTGGCCCTTTCAGGACTTGCCCTGCTGAGGTCTGCAAGGCTACTCTGTGGTCTAGCATGACAGCCAGATGCCTAAACCCACCTGCTGTCATTTCTCTGTGCCTTCCTCGGCAGGCCTCCCAAAGTTCTCTCTTCAGGTGATGAGGGCTGCGTGGATAGTTCTCTGCTTTCTCTTCTTAGCATCTGCTGCTTGGAGGGCTGCCTGACTGGGATGTGCTTGTGTAGCTTGGAGGTTAAGAGTTCAGTTCTAGAGTCCAGTTGCATGGAAAAACGGACCCTGTGTGTCACCGTTTTTCTAGCTATGACTTTGGTCAGGCTGATCTTTCTTGGGTCACCCCATCTCTAAAATGGGAATAATGATAGTCTTTAGTTAATAAGCCTATAGAGGAACTAAGATAATGCCTCCAAAACACTTCTCATAGTACCTAGAAGGTAGTAAGAGCTCAAACGTGAGCAGCTAGTGTGCATTTTTCCAACACTATTGATTGCTGCTGAGAATACCGCATTATTGTTTGGTTTACTGCATTTCAGAGGATGACTGACCACTGATGCTAAGGAGCTTGGGACCTAGTTTTCTGAAGTGTTTGTAGAAGCCTGTGTTACTTAAAGTTCTGTGGATACCTCAAGTATGGCTTGTCTCTAAGACAGGATTTAACATGGTGATTCCTGCCACCTTGTGGCTAAGATAAATCAAAGGTTAATAAAGGACACATATTCCGAATTAACAAATTATTAAAATAATGAAAGTAACAAAAGCTTAAATTACATTAATATGTAAGTTATATTAAATATAACTATAATAGTTTCATTTGAAATAGAATTGTATTTACTGAAGGCATGCACCTTTTCTTGTTCCTTGGAGCAAGAGAGGCTCACTATTTCCTTCCCTCTTCCGGGGATGCCGAGATAAAATGGTCCAGGACAGACCTTACTCATTGGATTTGTCATGTGTGACAAAGAAATAGCTCCCTAGAATGTGCAGACATTTTGTTCGTCTCTTTTTTCTTTTTTTTTGCTAGTGGTGGGGTCTCACTGTATTGCCCAGGCAGGTCTCGAACTTCTGGCCTCAGGCAATCCTCTGGCCTTGGCCTCCCAAAGTGCTGGGATTACAGGCTGAGTTACCAAGCCTGTCCGGGAAGAAAATGTGTCTACTTAAACTTTAAAAGTTATATAAATTGAAGATGTATTATTGAAGAAGAAATAAAGCAGCAAGACAAAGAAATTTCTTGCTATTTTGCTATTCAGAGGTAACCACTGTTAAATTTGCCATAGTTTTGTAAACTTAGTTCCATGAAAGTTACAAGGAAGGTTCTACAGAGTTTTGTAGGCTTTTTCTTTCATTAAATATATTTCTACTATTGTAATAAATATGATCTCTACATAGGATTTCATCCTTACCACAGCTAATATATTTAGTCATCTAGGGTATTTGCCTTTTTTCCCTTTGGTTTTTGCTTATAGAACTAGTTTATAGGTAATTATTTGAGCTTTGTCCATAATTATTTCCATAAGATGCATCCCTACAATGATATGACCAGACTTTCTTTTCTTTTTTTTAATCTTTTTTTTTTGAGTTGGAGTCTCACTCTGTTGCCCAGTCTGGAGGGCAGTGGCACCCGCATGGCCACCGCCAGCCTTGGCCTGTTGGGCTCAGGAGATCCTTCCGCCTCAGCCTTCCAAGTTGCTGGAACTACAGGCTATAGACTTTCATTTGTTGCTGTTGAATTGCAAGTGTTGGCCTCCTGTTCTTGATACAAAGAGAGGGTTAAATTCATGACTTTTTAGTAATGGCTACACCTCATTTTGTTAGGACCTACGTGATAAGCAGCAGTGACATCTGGGAATAGGAAAAGGAAGATGTCAGACATGGAACTTTCAAACTGAAAGGGACCGTGAATTCATGAGTTCTAATCTTTCAGTGGTGAGACAGCTGGCACCAAACAGGAAAATGAACTTTGTAAAGTAACATGGTTTCTTTTTCTTTTTTGTTTCCCATAGACCAAGGCTTTTAATTTTTATTACAGAAAAAAAGCTTAATTTCTTTATTTTGCTTTCTGACTCTGTGCTTGTACCTTCAACACTTTCACAATGATTTTCTGCTCCTTGATAAGAGAAGCACGTTTGATCCTGTCATGAACACATTTTGCACACATGGAACCACCATAGGCCCGGCTGACATGTTTTTTTGTTTTGGACAACCTGATAAGAACTTTAGGTTTCACAGCACAAACCCCTCGAAGTCTGCCTGGGCACACACCACATGTAGACTTTGGTGCTTTCCCAAACTTCTTGGTATATAGGTAAACAATCCTATTACCAGGCGTTCAGGACAGCCTAGTTTTGTTAGAGGCTGTATTGTAGGAAAGCCTACAATGGTATGTCAAACGCTGGACCATTCTGAGTGCCTTTATACAGCATCCCCGGAAAAAGACATAACATGGTTTCTTAATGTTCAAGCTGGACCAGAATCCTGATCTCTGGTTCATATTCTCCTTCACTCTTTGGATCTGTATGTGTGGCTTCTAGTTAAGTTTAACTTCTCTGGGCCTCATTTCTTCTTTTGCTTTCTCTCCTTCCCCCTCATTCTCAGGTTGAAGTATTTATTCTCTTTATCAAGGCTCTTTCAGCTCTAAACTGTGACCCATCCCATTAAATGTATCAATTAAGAGCTACCAACTAGCAAAATTAACCAGCATCCTTGGAAATGACTCTTAAAATAGCATCAAGAGCAAAGAGTGGAGGAATAATGGAAAACAGGACCCTAAGTAACACACATGTTGAATAAACGTCCTTAAGTTCTGTCTATCTAAATATGAATGCTTCACGTAATTATGACAGTTGTCATCTCATGTCTTTTATAAACAGTAGCTTTGGTGAAACTATTTTAAACTGTTGTCCCATGAACTGAGTATACCACCATGTGACATAGCTGAATATCAAACTTTGTGCATAGAAAGTTCCAGTAGTTGATTTAAAATTCAGAAACTGGATCTTCAGTTGTGAAAAAGCCATTGTTCTGCAATCAGGTGACTGTGCCTTCTCCACTGTGTCTGAGTTTGGAGCCCTGTGGTTTGAGGGGTCGGGAATTCTACTTAGGTGCCAGTTGGGTAGTGGGATATTCACAATAAGGGCCTTCTACTCTCTGCTTGGAGCAATCTGAGTTTGGAGCTATTGGGGCCCAGACGGTGCACTGGGGACTGGAACACTCTATCATCTGACCTCTTGAGTGGGAGAATCTGTTCTTTTCCTCTCACAGAAAAATCTTTTTAAAGCAGCACAGTGAAATTTAAGAAGTTTTAGTTTTTGCCAAATAGAGTTGTTTCTTGAGATACATGTGGCTTTATTTAGATAGTTCCAGAATGGATAGAAGCATCTGATAAGTTATGTGTATACCTCTGTTTATCTTCATGGAGAAGGATGTCTTTCTGTATGTCTGTCTGACTCAAGAGAGATGTTCTTTACATTTTTTATAACATTACTGACTTAATTCTGAAGTCAAAATTTACTTACTCTCTTCTGAAGCTAGTGGTACTTAGATCATAATGGGATGTAATAGTCATCTATACCGCCTTCTATGCCTAGATAGATTTGATTCCTTCATTGGGTTCAGTTTTCCTTATTTTTTAAAAGAACCTCCAATGATCTGTTTGCTCATGACTTCAAAAAGGTTTAAAGGTTGCTTCGGAAGACTCTCTAGTTAGTTGAAACATCTGTGGCTTCAGCTTTCTATAATAAATATGATAAATATTAAAATTTCTCAGCTGTTATCTTTTTAAAAAACAAACAAACAGAGTATTTTAGGGTTCTTAATTCACATTCCCTTAAGAAAAAGGGGAGAGGCAAGGTGCAGTGGCCCAGCCTGTAATCCCAGCACTTCGGGAGACTGAGACGAGAGGATTGCCTGAACCCGGGGAGTTCAAGACCAGCCTGGGCAACTGGGGGAGACCTCATTTCTATAATAAATCACAAAAACTAACTGGGCATAGTGGTGTGCATCTGTAGTTCCCAGCAGGTCGTGGCTGCGGTGCCCATGAGCATGCCACTATGCTCCAGCCTGGGCGACAAGAGTGAGACTCTAACTCAAAAAAGCCCAAAAAAACAAAAAAGAAAGAAAAAGGGGAGAGAAAGAAAGTAAAGAACCATATGTTAACCTAAGGTTCTAGACTGGGTGCAGTGTCTCATGCCTATACTCCCAACACTTTGGGAGGCTGAGGTGGGAGAATCGCTTGAACCCAGGAGTTCGAGACCAGCCTGGGCTCATAGCAAGACCACATCTCTCCAAAAAATAAAAAAATTAGCCAGGTGTGGTGGCATGTGCCTGTAGTCTTAAGTACTTGGGAGGCTAAGGCAGAAGGATCACTTGAACCCAGGAGGTTGAGGCTGCAGTGAGCTGTGATGGTGTCACTGCATTCCAGCCTGGGCAACAGTGAGACCCTGTCTCAAAAAAAAACTCCGAAGCTTATGCAAAGCCATGCCCTCTGACATAGAACTCGCATGGAAACATCCCAAGACATAGTGCATTTGAAAAAAAAGTAGACCACAGAGCATCATACATCATGACCCCAATCATGCTTTTAATGAGGGTACTGAACATAGACTTGCATGTTGGTAACAACATGGAAAGTTCTGGCCCATTTGCAGAAGTACCACAGTTAACACAGTTCCGGGAAAGCCCTTAGAGGGTTGGCGACGGTGATGGGACAACTGCTTCTCACTTTTGTGTTTCTGCGTGACTAATCTTTTTCAACAAGCATTCCTGCGTTGCTAGAGAAGGTAGGACAGCGATGGAGCAGGGGATCAGAGGGCGAGCCTTGGGCCTGCTTGCTATGGTCTGCCTTTCAGCTCTGAGCTCTCCATGCCCTTTTGGTGCTAGGACCGTCCTTCCACCCCTGCCCACCCCCGCCCCCCCCGCACCCCCTACTCCTTTTACATCTTAATAATTGAAGGTAGATCTCCAAATAAAAGGGTGCATAGGCTGGGCTCGGTGGCTCAGCCTGTAATCCCAGCGCTTTGGGAGGCCGAGGTGAGTGGATTGCCTGAGCCCACGGGTTCGAGACCCGCCTGGGCAACTTGATGAGCCCTCATCTCTACAATAAATCAAAAATTAGCTGGGCATGGTAGTGCTCGCCTGTAGTTCCAGCTACTTGGAAGGCTGAGGCGGAAGGATTGCCGGAGCCCAGCAGGTCGAGGCTGCATTGGCTGGGAGCGGCCACTGCACTCCAGTCTGGGTGACAGAGTAAGACTCCACCTCAAAAAAAAAAAGGTACAGCTAGAGAGAGTCCGTTTTATGCCTGTTTTTCTTTCCCTGCCTGGGTGGAACTTGGGGCCCATTGGAGCAGAATCTGAAAAAAGAAGCTCAAAGTAGGCTTTTCAATTGTATGCCCTGGAGAGTTAGACAGGAGTGCGTCACTAGGAGTGTGTTTTTCAGGCCTTAGCTATATCCTCTCTACCAATTTGTAGACTATGTAGGGATAGTAGGACACAGTTTGGATGAATCTCATAAGCATAAGTAAAAATTGCCAGACATGAGAGCACACGGCATATAAGCTCCCATAGACTTGCATGGAATTTAATAAAAGGCAAAATTAGTCTATGATATTAAAGCTTAGGGGGAAGGCAATTACTGCAGTAGTTACTAGCGGGGCTTCCTGGGCACTGCTGTGTTGTAGTTCTGGATCTGCATGGGTGTGTTCACCTTGTAAAAAGCCACTAAGATGTGTGCTTAGACTTGGGGTACTTTTCCACATACCTGTTATAATAGGATTCAAAAATAAAATAAAGCTCTCCTCAAATAGATGTATGGTGGAGGGATGGAGAGGTTGGAATGTAGCTTTCTTTTATTTTCTTTTTTCTTTTCTTTTTTTGAGTTGGAGTCTTACTCTGTTGCCCAGGCTGGAGTGCAGTGGCATGCTCACAGCCACCGAAACCTTGACCTGCTGGGCTCAGGTGATCCTTCTGCCTCAGCCTTCCAAGTAGCTGGAAGCACAGGTATGCACCACCATGCCCAGCTAATTTTTTGATTGATTATGGAGACAAGGTCTCACCAAGTTGCCCAGGCTGGTCTCGAACCCCTGGACTCAGGCAGACCTCTCACCTCACCCTCCCAAAGTGCTGGGAGTACAGGCTTGAGCCACTGCGCCCTGCCTCTATAGCTTCATTTTCTTTTGGCTCACACCCACCCCTCCCCCAAGTCAGATCACAGACTTTGCCCCAAATCAGATTATAGACTCCACAAGGTCAGGGACTGGTTCATAGTAGGTACTGAGGTTTTAGTACTTATTTAAATGATTGGTATTAATACTCAGGATAGTCAACCTCTTGTGAATGGTTTAGAGGTATTTGCCCATTGATTCCTACTATGTTTTAAATACTTGTATTATATTAGGAATGACATAACAGGGTCATTTCTAATGTATTTTCCATTCTGATACAGACACACTAGCCAGAATGAGAACTGTCCCCTCACTTCTCTCTTGCTGTTTGGGTATTCCTAAGCCATTATTAACCTTACAAGTTAAACTTAATCAAGAGTTTGACAAGATGTTTTTTCTTTCTATTTTTTCATTGATAGATGGCAAGTATGTTCTCTTTGGGCACTTTAGGTTTCCCCCTGCCCCGACGTGTACCTCAAAGGAAAAGTGTGTGGGTGTTGGAGGGGAGTGAGGATTGTGTGTGTTCTGCGTTTGCTGCTAGTGTAGTGGCTTTACTCAGAAGTTTTAGAGCCAATAATCTGAAGTAGAAAAGATGAGGGCCGCTTTGCTAAAAGATTTATGTAGTTCGATTTCTCTTCCCACCGACTGTCCCTTGTTAACTTTCAGAGCTTTGGACAAACTGAATGGATTTCAGTTGGAGAACTTCACCTTGAAAGTGGCCTATATCCCTGATGAGATGGCCGCCCAGCAGAACCCCTTGCAGCAGCCCCGAGGTCGCCGTGGGCTTGGGCAGAGGGGCTCTTCCAGGCAGGGGTCTCCGGGCTCAGTGTCCAAGCAGAAACCCTGTGACTTGCCGCTGCGCCTGCTGGTGCCCACCCAATTCGTTGGAGCCATTATAGGAAAAGAAGGTGCCACCATTCGGAACATCACCAAACAGACGCAGTCCAAGTGAGTATCACTGAGTGGGTGGTGAGTGTTCACACGTCCCTGTGAGAATCTTAGTAACAGTATGCTGTTCAGATACTTTGTGCCCTTCTGAGCATAGCTTTCCAGTCTTCTTTGTACAGTACTTGGGAATGTGTTAAAGCCTTGTGATTTGGGATCTTAGTGTTCATTTTGTATAAATCTGGGGCTAAACTCAATCTCAAGGGAGCTCACATTTTCACACATGAATGGAAAACAAATGATACCTAATCCTCTTCTGGTGGGGGAGGCCCTGGCAGACAAAAGGGCAGCTTCTAGGTTGTTCTCTGCCCCACCCCTCACTCTCTACCTCCCCTCAGTGCCTTAGAAGTTACTTTCTGAGTTTAACCCATTTCATCTGTGGCCTTAATATGGAGGTGGTTTTTCGGTCTTTCCTTAGTTGAGTAAAGAATTGCTCATCTTGTCCAAATGTATCCTGTGATTAGGCCGTGTAGGTAGAATGGCTTTTTCTTCAGAACGTTGTTTGATAGTTTTAATTGGCCAATTTTTTAAGGGATTGGAAGATTCCGATTCAGACATTGGAGCTAACTTTTCAGGAGCAGAAAGCAGGAACCATTTATTTGTATTTATCATCATAGCCCCATGCCGACGCTACTGCTGATACATAAAAGGCTCTTGCATTTATCAAAGGACTGTATACATATCTAAGATACTTTCTGAATTCAGAAGCTCTAATGCATTCTGTATCAGTTTTGCTTTCTAAACTATCCTGTCTCACAGCTAATAAATGGCAGAGGGAAAAATTTTATGAAAATATTTAAAAATTTTAAAAACCATGCTATAGTGCAGTATGTGGGTATTTTGACAGAAAGAAGCTTGGTGACAAACTCGCTCCTCATCCCTAGCTCTGTAAAATGCACAGAGGTGCATTTCTGGGCCTGCTCTGCCATACCTGTGAGTGTACTGAAGAGGACAGGTTGTGTACAAGCAGTGTCATCCCTCAAGCCTTGTGCCAGCCACAGAAATGACTGGCTTGCTTTGCCTTTTAAATTCGGAAAGGGACTGGACGTGGTGGCTCACGCCTGTAATCCCAGCACTTTGGGAGACGGAAGCGATTAGGATTACCTGAGCCCAGGGGTTCAAGGCCAGCCTGGGCAACTTGGTGAGACCTCGTCTCTACAGTAAATCAGGAAATTAGCACATGCCTGTGGTTTCGGTTACTTGGAAGGCTAAGGTGGAAAGATTGCCTGAGCCCAGCAGGTCAAGACTGTGGTGGCTGTAAGTGCGCCACTGTATTCCAGCCTGGGTGACACAGATTCTGGCTCAAATAAATAAATTTAAAAAAGAGAGTGGTTTCATTTTATGTGATCTGAGGAACTACGCACAGTGTCTCTGAAAGTTTGGTCTGTGGTGCTGTGTATAGGCTTATGTATTTGTTCTGCAGGCCTCAGTGGTCACCCAGTTCATCATAGACACCAGGCCTGCATTGAACTGACTGACTGACTTCTCAGGCATAACCAAAAGGAACTGCCCCCTTCCCAGTGGTGTCCAATCCTGCTTTCCTCTACTTCAAAGCAGGAGACATTGGATGCTAGTTTACCTGTGTGCAGAATTAAGAATCCTGACCTCCTCATGTAAGAGTGGGGAAGATAACCGAACTGTAACCCGGTCAACTTGCCTAGCTTTCGCCTTAAATTGTAAGGGCTTCCTTGCTTCCCTTTACCCATGTTACCTGCGGAAACTCGTCACATGGCTTCCGTTCCTTGCCGTGTGGCAGATGAGAGTTGTTCCTTTTTGAGCTACTTACGTCTTTGCCAGGTGAGGGAGTCATGACTTAAATTGAACTGTTTGTTTTACTTCAGGCAGGAAGATGGGGGATGGAGAAGAAGGGAAGTGATTTTGGTTCTATCCGATGATTCATTTGCAGAACTCTACCAGTGGATTTAATTGATTAACTCTTGCCATTGAAATTAGTCATTATTAGAACCCCTGTTTCTGGGATGGTCTCAGGGAGACTGCCTGAATCTCCAAAGCCACACTCTCTTCTCTCAGGGGATCAGAGTTTCATAGTTCTTAACACAGGGAAAGAGTGGAAATAAATGGGGAAGGAGGGATGTGAACATGTCACCGGAAGACAGTCATCACTGACAGCAGCAGGGAATTTGATCAGTGGCTGGGACCATGGTTCCGCAGATTGGGATTGTTACCCAGGACACTTTTTAAAGAAGTTATTTCTAGGTTGCCCTTATAGTTTCATTTCTACAATGCCCTCATTTTTAGTTATAGGTTTTCCTTCCGAGGTAAATCTTGAGATTTTCAGAAAAGCAACTATTTAGGAAAATAAAAACTAAGCCTTCATTTATTTTGATGGAAGTGGTATATAAAGTGGTTGGAGTGACCAAAAGGACTCAACAAGTACTTAATTAATTTTACCAAGAACACACATTTTGGGGTAGTTGATTTTCTTTCTTGTACTCTCTGAGCAGCAGACTTATTTTGTATTTACTTAAAAATATGCAAATTACAAGCTAAAAAGTTCATCTCGCCTTACGAGGTAGCTGTTGGTCAGTTGGGGGTGAGTTTCCACAGGACTTGTTCCATGTGTAACTTTGAAAAAGAAATTGTATGGTGTATGCATTATGTATTTTTAAATATAACTTCTTACTATGTTGGTACTTAAAATTTAATATTTTTAAAAACAGCTTTTGAGTGTATACACACACAGTTATTTAACCATCTCTTCCTGGTGGACATTTTAAAGATAGTTCTAATGTATTACAAACAGTGCTACCATGAGCATTCCTACACCAGTGGTTCTCAACCAGGAGCAATCCTGCCCTTCTTCCCCCGCCATGGACTTTTGGCAATGTCTGGAGATATTTTGGCTGTTACAACTGGGCTAGAAGTGGGTAGAGGCCAGGGATGTTGCTAAACATCCTACGATGTACAGGATGGCCAGGACTCAAGAATGAATTTAGCCCAAAATGTCAGTCATGCCAAGGGTGAGAAACACCACTCTCGGCCCACATAGAAAACTCTATCTGTCGATGTTACAAGAAGTCAGATTCTTGGGTCAAAGAGCGATAAGCATCTTGTCTTTGATAGGTCCTGCCAGGTTGCTTTCTACTGTCACCAAAAGTGTGGGTGTGTCCCGTTACCTATTATCTTGCCAGTACTTAATTTGATGTCTCTCAAGATATCTGCAGGTCTGGCCAGGCATAGTGGCTCATGCTGTAATCCCAGTACTTTGGGAGGCAGAGGTGAGAGGATTGCCTGAGCCCACGAGTTTAAGACCAGCCTGGGCAACATGGCGAGACCTCGTCTCTACAATAAATAAAAAAATGAGCTGGGCGTGGTGCATGCCTATAGTTCCAGCCACTTGGAAGGCTGAGGCAGAAAGATCACCTGAACCCAGCAGGTCAAGGCTGTAGTGGTTGTGAGCATGCCACTGCACTCCAGCCTGGGTGACAGAGTGGACTCCAAATTAAAAAAAAAAAAAAAAGATATTTGCAGGCTGGAAGAAAATAGCATCTTGTTTTAACTGGCAGGTATACAATCACTAGTGAGATTAGTCATTTTGAGTTTATTGGCCATTTGCTTTTCTTTGAAGTGAAATTGCTGTTTCTCTGACTTCCATTCCTATCACTATTTGCTGCAGACTTTTCATTATCAAGGAGGTAAAATGCGGGAGGAGGCTTGCAAAGGAAAGCCGATGAGTGAAATCTCCTCATGCAGTGAACGCCTAGTGCATATACCGTGCAGCATATGGAGTTTGACCTGGCCTGTGGGATTCCAGTTCCCACGCTTTTGGCATGCACTCCAGTCCCTATTTGTTTTCAAGCAGAAGAGAGCCTTTTGTCAGAATCCAGCCTCTTTGTCATGAGGTGTTAGCCCTGTGACATTTAAAAGGAAGCTGTAAGCACAAACAGCTGGGGTAGAACAAGAAGATGTCCCTGCTTGGCTGCATTGAGGAAGGAGAAAGGGGAGCATTCTTGGAATTAAAATTGGTCTCTAAGGCATCCGTGTTGATAGCTTGTCAAGAGTTGATGCTTTTGAGGGGAGTGAGTCACCACCTCTGCCCAAAAGTCCTGTGACTTTGCCCTTGGTCGTTGCAGGTTGCTGTGAGTACGAACTGACAGCTCATGTTCTTTCTGCTTCTGCCCACTCTTAGAATCGACGTCCATCGTAAAGAGAATGCAGGGGCTGCTGAGAAGTCTATTACTATTCTTTCTACCCCTGAAGGCACCTCTGCGGCTTGTAAGTCTATTCTGGAGATTATGCATAAGGAGGCTCAAGATATAAAATTGTGAGTAAAGGGGATTATCCTGTGAAAGAGGTTGATATATGTGCAGTTTTATTTTGGATTTCTGTGACACCATTCTTGGGAATTGCCAGCACATGAAGGGAAATGCCATCCTGGTGAACTGCGGTGGTTGACACTCTTGATTTGGTTGTGAAGCGTAAGTCTCTTTTTGAATATTTAATCTTCACTTGTGTTTGGGCATAGGGCAAGTTGTGACAATGGGGAAGAGAAGTGTAGCTGTAGACGGTGGAGGCCGAGGGGGACCTGGGACCCCACCCAGGACCAAGAAGCATCCTGGGATGAACCCAAGATGGGCTTTGGGTCTCAGTCGTCCTCCGCTCAGAGTTCACTGGAGCTAGGCTCACATCCTCTGCCCAGCCCCATTTTGGAGCTGCAGGGAGTGTGGAGGTGGGGGAGTTCCCAATTCTGTGCTAAAGTAAACAGTAGATTTATTTGGGTGCTGCAGGCTGGAACTCTAGATATCTTCCATGAGAACTCTGAGGAAAGGTTAGGTTCTGTTCCTGCAGAACCAACACTACACTCAAAGCAGGCTCCAGTGGAAAGTGCTGGAGTTAGCCTGGGGACCTCATCACCAGGACTTAATTTGGAGGGAACTTTAAACAAGTTTTAGTAGTAAGGTGTCATATGTAGGTGCTGCATTCTAAGAATGTGATTATTTTTAGTATAGCAAAAACACAGCCCACCATCCGATAACCCCAGTGATGTTTTAAAACATAGATATGCTTGTGACTTGAAAATTCAGAAAGGTGAGAAGGGACAGCTCCCCTTCGTCTTTCTGTGCCCTTCCCCCAAAGTGTAACCGCTGTTGAGCTTCTCTGTTTCCTTCTGTAAATTATGCATGCATCTCCAGGTATGTATTTTAAAATTTATTCTAGGATTGTACTTTCTGGCATTTGTACATTGTATTCTGGTATCAGGATCCAGGAATATGGCTTTGAGTAAGAGAGTCCATCACTGGAGATAGTTTTACTCACTTCAGGAAATCGTTATTTCAAAAATTAACTGCTATCCAAATACTTGCTAATTTTTTTTTTTTTTTTTAACCCCTTCTAATTCATGCATTGCTATAATGTTGGCCAATGGTCAGCAAGTTTTAAGTTGTGCCTAACATAATGCTTCCCAGATGGCAGGTAGGAAGTAAATGTTTAATGAATGAAATATTGTCTTTTTACCCAAGAATAGGTTTACACACCCTAATTTTAAGACATTTTTTCTTATTTACAGCACAGAAGAGATTCCCTTGAAGATTTTAGCCCATAATAACTTTGTAGGCCGCCTTATCGGTAAAGAAGGAAGAAACCTTAAAAAAATTGAGCAAGACACAGACACTAAAATCACGATATCTCCGTAAGTTCTACCTCTGCTTTTGAACCAGGCAGTTTTCAAACACTTTGGAAGCTGTATGTGTTATTTTAAGCTTTGATTCTCCCACTTCACAGCCGCTCCAGCCAGCCTGTGGCCCTACACTCACAGTGTTTCTCACACTCTACTGCTGCCTGCATTCTGTTGCCTGCCAGTGTTGGAAGCATGATCTGCTCTCACTTAAGAGTCAGGCAGAACTAAACGCTTTGCGCTCGTTTTTTTCTAGCAAAGTCTTGACCATGTTTTATTTCTTTTTGAGTAGGAGTCTCACTTTATCGCCTAGGGTGGAGTACAGTGGCACACTCAACGGCCACTGAAGCCTCAACCTTTTGGGCTCAGGTGATCCTTCTGCCTCAGCCTTCCAAGTAGCTAGAACCACAGACATGCGCCACCAGGCCTGGCTAGTTTTTTTATTTATTGTAGAGATGAGGTCTCACCAAGTTGCCTAGGCTACTCTCGAACCCCTGGACTCAGGCAGTCCACTCGCCTCCACCTCCCAAAGTGCTGGGATTACAGGCATGAGCCACTGCACCTAGCAACCATGTTTTAACCCTGTTATTACCCACTGCTGTGTAACAGATTATCTCAACACTTGACAGCGTTAAGTCAACAGAAAACATTTATTGCTCAGCTAGTTTCCATGGTTGTGGCTTGGAGTCTTAGCATGTTGCTGACCAGCTGATGCTGGCTATTGGCAGGAGGCCTCAGTCCCCACCACGTGGGCCTCTCCACAGAGCTGCTTGAATGTCCTCTAGACATGGCGCTGTCTTCTCCCAGAATAAGCGAGCCAAGAAACGGCAAGATGTATGCTGTAATGTCCTTTAAGACATAGCTTCCGAAGTTGCACTCTACCATGTTTTCTAATATTGTTTACACAAGTCAGCCCTAGTCAATGTGTATGTAGTGGGGAACTGCAGATAGCCGGGGTGGGCAGGTGCCAAGGGGTGCCATCTGGGAGGCAGCTGCCTCAAAAAAGAATTCGTGGATTCTCTGAAATTATATGGTTATTTTGTTTCTCGGAGTGACTATCCTTAGTTTCTATCAGAGTAGTCAAAACCGACGGGAGGAAATTGATGAACCGAGGAAGAATAGTAGGGAAGACCGAGGCAAAGTGTTTATGTAGCAGGGAGTTTTAAAGAAGGTAGTAAGGGAGTAGGAAATTCCTTTTTGGTTGTAAAGAAAAGAAAAAGAAAACTCACAAAGTGGTAAATATAATAAGTAATACTACCTTGTCTTGAATTTTACACTTGAAAGGGGAGAGGTTTGGTTTTCTTGGTTTTGTTTTTTCAGTAGAGATGAGACCTTGCTCCATCACCCAGTGGCATGATCATGTCTCACTGCAACTTTGAACTCCTGGGTTCCAGTGATCCTCCCACCTCAGCCTCCCAAGTAATTGGAACTACAGGCATGTGCCACCAGGACCAGCCAATTAATTTTTAATTTTTTTTTGGTAGAAATGAGGTCTTGCTATATTGCCCAGGCTGATCTTGAATTCTTAGCCTCAGGTGATCCTCCCACCTCTGC
This sequence comes from Tarsius wallacei, assembly GCA_963574415.1. Lineage (NCBI taxonomy): Eukaryota > Metazoa > Chordata > Mammalia > Primates > Tarsiidae > Tarsius > Tarsius wallacei. Next base: position 14,835 of record CAUYQG010221477.1, read on the forward strand.
CTCCCAAAGCGTTGGGATTAGAGGCTTTAGCCCATCATGCCCGGCCAGGGAGTTATTTACAGCTCTCCTTCATATTGCTGGAGTTAAATTCCCATTTTCACTACTAGTAAAATGTTGTGTGCTAACCTTGAGCCAGTTTCCTCAAACTTGCTAAAAATGTAAACATTTATATAACACAATTTGTCTTAGATGACTCAAAGAAGAAGTATATAATTCTATTCCAATCTCAACCCAGCCCTGCCAAGCATTTTTGTATTATAATTTGTAGAACAGCTGCAAAATTTTTAAATTTTAATTTTAGAGTTGTAAGGTACTAGTGAGGATGTATTACATAGGTAGGTTGCATGCAGGTGAGGTTTGAGCTTCTGATTGGCCCTCTCTCATATGGAGAATTTTAAGAGAGAAAATCTTTTTTTTTCCTTTTTTTTTTTTTGTTGGAGTTGGAGTCTCTGTCGCCCAGGCTAGCTAGAGTGCAGTGGCATGCTCACGGCCACTGCATCCTCAACCTGCTGGGTTCAGGCGATCCTTCTGTCTCAGCCTTAAGTAGGTGGAACTACAGGCATGTGGCATCATGCCCGGCTAATTTTTTGACTTATTGTAGAGATGAGGTCTCGCCAAGTTGCCCAGGCTGGTCCTGAGCCCCTGAGCTCAGGCAGTCCTCTTGCCTTGGCCTCCCAAAGTGCTGGGATTACAGGCTTGAGCCACCGTGTCCGGCCAAACGATAAAATCTAAA
>CAUYQG010221478.1:0-12995 GCA_963574415.1 Tarsius wallacei
AAAAAAAAAAAAAAAAAAAAAAAAAAAGATCAGGGGTTCTGATTGGGAGCAGAGATGGAATGATGTGCCCTGAAGATGGAGAAAGAGACCATGAGTCAAATTATACGCTAGAATTTGGAAAAGTCAAGGAAAGTATTCTTCCCTGGAACCTCTGTAATGAACCAGCCCTGCTAACCCCTTGATTTTAGCCCCTTAAGACTCATTTTGGACTTTTACCTTCAGAACTGTAAAAGAATAATGTGTGTGTGTGTGTATGTATGTGTGTGTGTGTGTGTGTGTGTGTTTAAGCCACTAAGTTTGTGGTAGTTTGTTACAGTGGCAACAAAAATCTCATATACACTCCAACCATGCCAACTGGGTCATCCTTTCATTGTGGAGAAATTTGGAAATTATTTCTCTTTTGCTTTCCTCAGGCACCAGTCATCCATCTTAAAGAGAGATATGCAAGGTGTTTAATTTGCACAGAATTTTCTAGCCAGTGAGTACTGTATCTCCAAAGAAATATCAGATAACTCAGAGAGTTCCCATTTTTTTCAAGTCAGCTTGTCCATCAGTCAAGGGAAAGCTGAAATGCAAGCCAAGATTATTTACATCTCTCAAGTGATGCATCTCAGAACTTTAGTTCGCAGATAAAGAACATAAAACACAGAGTAATAAATTGGAGACTTAATTTCACCTAATACATATTTTCCAAAGAAGACAAACAACTTCTGGAGTTTTGTGAGGACTGAGTTGATTTTCTTTTTCCTTTTTCTCTCCCTCTTTCCATCCTCTATTTCAAACATTAGTGTGGAGGGCTATTGAGCATGATTCTAACACAGTGCTTCTCTTACTTGAGTGAATATCAGAACCAGTTGGAGGGCCTGATAAAACATTGATTGCTGGCCCAGTCCCAGAGATGACGATTTTGTAGGTCTGAGGTAGGGTTGAGAATTCACAACACCAAGAAGTTCTTTGGGGATGACGGTGCTTTTCCTCTTGATAGTCATTTAGGGAATCACTATTATATCCATTGGTCTACATGAGTGAGCTAGTGCAATGATTTTTAACCTGGTCTGCTTTGCCCCCAGAAGACACTTGGCAATGTCTGGAGACATGCCACTTGTCACATCTTTGAAGGGTGAGGAATACTGCTATCAGCATCTAGTAGGTGGAGTCGGGATGTTGCAACACATCTTACAGTGCAAAGGGCAGCAGCTACCACACACCCTCAAAATTTTCTGGTCCAAATTGTCAATAGCTTTGTGGTTGAGTGCTCAGACCACCTAAATGAGGTCCTCACATGCTGTAGCTTTGTGTCTTTGGGCAATTTACTGAATGCCTCTAAGCCTCAATTTATCAACCTATAAAAGAGAAATAAAATGTTAATAGATTTGCACAAAAGATGAAGTGAGATAATGCTACAAATTGCCTAGCAGATTATAACTCACAGTAAAAATGAATTGATGTAAAATGTATCTCTCCACTTCAATAGCATGTTATTTCCTCTTCAAGAAATGCATGTATTCAGAATGACAATGAGCTCTGAAGTGCCATTGCGATTGAGCAATCTCCTGTGGCATCCAAATTCTCACCCTGCAAAAATAATCATTAATTCAACATGGAAAAATGAGTTTTGAGAAATGAGAGAGCGATATATCTTCTTTTTTGTTTCCCGATCAAACCCTTCTTCTGATACTGCCCTTGAATAACCAGAATTAGGATCAGATCTCCAAAACTCAGTTCCATTTTTTGTTTTGCAGACTCTGCAAGCATATCTTTTTTATAACCCTCCACTACATGAGTTAAATTTCAAAATGCACTTTCCAGGGCTAAAAAGTCAACATGGAAATGTATTTAACAAAAGTTTGTCCAAGGTTTCACTAGGTAAATATGTTTAAGCATTGGCAAAGTGCTGCTAAGGACTATGTATGTGTGATTTAAGACTTTTTGTTTTTTTAAACCTCTCTTGATGTTACAAAATCTATGGTTTTTCAAATTGTATTCTCCAAAGTCTTTATCTCTAGAACCTGTTGTTTTGATATTTAATACATGAGATGTGTCAGGTAGAAGGATGAGTAGGAGGATTGTCTATCAAAATTACAAGTGGTGAGGAGCCATTATCCTGGGTAACTTTTCAAAGGAAGTATCAGAAAGTATGAGGTGTTTTTATGTGGCTCTGACATCCCTCTCTGCTTTGAACTCATTCCTTAACTCTTAATTGCTGGTGGATGCTTCTGCAAATGAGTCCTTTGATAACTCTGTCTTTCTAGACCTGGCCTACGGGGCAGTAAACAGCCTTTATTTTCGCATAAGAGAATCTTCAGATCCAACATTTATAAATACAAGAAGCAACCTGTAGGGTAAAAAAAAAAAAAATTATTCATGCTAATCCATAGAGAATATTCTAAGTACTAGTGTCAGTGTAAAGATGAGAAAAGGAGACCATGCTGTGTTTCTGCAGAGACTTGCCTGGCTGGGGCTGACTTTGCTGAACGAAATTGACTAGGATTATTTGATCTGAGTTAGTTTCTCTCGGAGACACATTTGGGCTCTAAAAAGATTTTGGTGGGCTTCCTTGTTATTATGGATATGGCAAGGAGAGCGCCCCTAGGAAGTGATCATTCTGAGGCTTCAGCTGTTGTTATATCTGTATTTTTAAAAATGGGCTAGGCTTTTAAATGAGTGTCACTAAGAAAGGGAATCAATGGCTTGAATTTCCTGAAAACATACTAAAACCACAGGGAGAGTCTGTGCTACTCAAAGTACTGTTTTCTCTCATCTCAAGTGTGAAAACAATATTACAATATCTACAAGAAATATCCTCTGTAATCTACATTTTTCTTGGCTATTCTTTTACTCCTATAAAGTATTTTTTTATATCTTTGAATGTGGGCATCCAAATCCTCTGGGGTATAAAAACATACCCTCTGTTTTTTTTCTAAGCTTTTAATTAAGATGGAAGAGACTTTCCCATCAGGATAAAAGAGATTTTTTTAAAAAATGAACTTCCCCACTTGAGACTTGTTCTAACATTCTATTCTGCCTATTCCAGACCCCTCCTCCTCTTACCAGCAAAACTTCAAAGAAAAGCAGGCTATACCAGATGAACATGTGTTCTACAATCTGCTGACATTTGTATTCGAACCTCATGAAACTACTGAATCTGTTCTAGCCAAGATAAAAAGTGAGTATATATAGATATTCTTTTGACACACCCTATGGGCTGTTTTTATTCCCTGTCGTTCTCTTATTGTTTTAGTCAAGAAGGTAAAATCATTTCTTTTCTTGAAAGTCTCTACTCTTTACTCTTTCATAACATTTCTTTTTGCCTGCTTTTACTATATCTCGAATCATTGTTTCATCATTTTATATATGAACTGCTCCTGTTCACAAAACATGGATAGAACTGGAGGATAATGTGTTAAATGAAATAATCCAGGAACAGAAAGTTAAACACCGTATGTTTCCACTCATATGTGGAGGCTAAAAAAAGTTGATCTCCTAGAAGTAAAAAGTAGAGCAGAGGATACTACAAACTGGGAAAGGAGAGGGGAAGGGAGAGATAGGGAGAGATTTGTTAAAGGATACAAAATTACAGCTAGATAGGAGGAATAAATTCTAGTGCTCTGTAGCACTATATCATGACTATAGTTAACAATAATATATAATGTAGTTTCAAATAGCTAGAAGGAAAATATTGAATGTTCCCAACACAATGAGATGATTAATGTTTGAGATAATGGGTGGGTTAATTACCCCGAAGTGATCACTATGTTATATGTATGAAAATATCACTATGCACTCCATTAATATGTACAATTATGTGTCAATTAAATAAATAATAAATAAATGTTAAAAACACTTTTAAATGATTCTGGTCTCAGCTTATTCTTCTCCTCACTGTATTTCATATAATTATTCTAGTGATTCTCTGGTTTAAAAGACTACATTCGCTCCCTCTTTGTGCACATACACATACCCCTTTACACAGAAAACAATTTTCTTTTTTTTTTTTTTCAGTCGGAGTCTCACTCTGTTGCCCAGGCTGGAGTGCAGTGGCACGCTTACGGCCACCGCAGCCTAGACCTGCTGGGCTCAGGCGATCCTTCCACCTCAGTTTTCCAAGTAGCCGGAACTACAGGCACGCGCTATCAGCGCTACCATGCCTGGCTTATTTTGTTATTTATTGTAGAGACGAGGTCTCACCAAGTTGCCCAGGCTGGTCTTGAACCCCCGGATTTAGGCAATCTTCTCGTGTTGGCCTCCCAAAGTACTGGGATTACAGGCTTGAGACACCAGACAATCTTTTCTCTCCCTCCCTCCCTCCCTCCCTTCCTCGCTCTCTATCTCTCTCTCTGTCTCTCACACACACACACATACACACACACACACACACACACACACACACACACACATCTTCCAACCATGTTGGACATATCTTTCAGCTATGTTTAATTGGAGGCACATTGGTTCATGTTCACTTCAAAACATACTTCAATCTTATTCTGTCTTTCTGTTCAGGTTTTCCAATGGCAATGACACCACCATCCATCCAATTACATCATCAATTCAATGACTCATCCTTGACTTACCCTCAAGCTTCATAAATTTTTTCATTTTGATATTTCTCCCCTTCCCTTCCACCCTTCTCCATCACTCATATGTACTTTGAGTTCTCTTGCCTTGACCACTGCAAGTACTTATTTTCTTCCCTTTCATTACCCCAGAGCAGTGCTGCTAAAACACAACTCTATCAATAGAGTGCCTGTATGAAACCCTTCAGTAGCCACCTGGAGCTTTAGGATTAGGTACAAGCCTCTTAGCTTGGTCTAAAAGAGTCTTCATGATTCTTTTCCCTGCCAATGCAACCTCCAGCTTAATCAAATTTTTCTGTTCACCTTATTCCTTCCTTTATTTATCAAATACTTATATTGTCTCATGTATATATGCATTTCCAGTCCTGCATTCAATGCCAGGACTAACAGAAACCCATAATACAGGACCTCACACTAAATATGGGCTCCCGAAAGTTTGCTGAATGAAAGGTCGAATTCAGCAACATGGATTCTTGGTGAGACGCCCTAATCGGCCTGATGAATATCATAAATAATAAAAGGACCAGCACTGGCAGTCAAGATATAAGGATCAACTCACTCATTCAACTCGCTGTTACTGTATTCTTGCCATTAGTCCTGACTGTGACTTGGTCTCCAAAATAGAATAGGTGTGCTCAAAGGAAGAGCAAGCCCTGAAAGCCAAGCATAACCATCTGGTTTCTTGGTTCTTATAGTTATTGTTTATTGTTGTATGTTAACACATGTGGTATGTCTTGCAGTTGTCATATTACAAGAGTTACTCATCTAACCTTCACAGCATTATGAGAATACATAAACTGAGGCAAATAATGTTGCCAAAACAGGCTGGATTTCACCAATTTGTACATAAATCAAGATATATCCTTTTCCATCTCTTGTATTTAGGAATATTCCATTTCATTTTTATAATTATAAATCATATATTTACAAATTTCTTCATTACTTATTTTACTAGAAATGGATTTAATTTTGAAGAAGATCAAAATGAAGAATTAAATTTGAATTAAAACAACATTAATAGAGATTAATTTGAGGAATATCCTAGAATAGATTGCTCAATTGTATTTATGTATTCATGCATTTAAGGATATAGCATACATTTATTCCATGTCTAATTTATTGTTTTCTCAAACCATATCAGTGCTAATTATATAGCTGCATAATCGAAAGATGAAAGAAATAGAGAAACCGGTCAGATAGAAAACTCTAGGCAGAGTTTTCTTCATATCTTAAGCTCTATCTCACGGATGTGCAGTATAAATAACCAAGAAGAAAACAAGAGCTGCGTTTGAAAGTCAAGAAACGATCCTGTTATGACAGGTTGCCACAGAGGTGGTATCTGTAAGCCTTTCCATTTTTCTCTTCAGATGAGAGCTGATGCTCTCTGGTGCGTTGCTATAAGATGCCTGGAGACAGAATAAACCTTCAACAAGCTTATCACAAATAAATTCACATTTAATCATCACAGGCTACCAAAGAAATATTTTGTTTCCTTACAACATTATATGACCTCTCAGTTACATGGATTTATTTTATTGAAAAAGTTCAAGGTGAAAATAATAACTGAATAGAATGAAGGAGTCAGAAAATAAAACTCCCCAAATTATACCTTTCCTCTCCCACAGTCAAAAGACAAAAGGAAACGTGGATTCTGCACTCACTAATATTACCACCCACTGTCAGGGTACAGTTGTTGCAGGACATTGAGTTAAGATTTCACTGCCCAGCACCTTAGGGTGGGCTAAGGTTATGATGCACCCAGCTATGCTTCAGAGAGGCAAACCATTACCAACAATCCTTCCTCCTTTCTCTACCCACTCTCATTATCTACTGATAATTTATTTTATTTAGTTATTTAGTTTGTTTTTGAGTTGGATTCTCACTCTGTCATCTAGGATGGAGGTCAATGACACGCTCACGGCGACTGCACCCTCGACCTTCTGGGCTCAGATGATTCTTCTGCCTCAGCCTTCCAGGTGACTGGAACCACAGGTGTGTGCCACCATGCCGGCTAATTTTTTGATTTATTGTAGCGATGAAATCTCGCTAAGTTGCCCAGGCTGGTCTCTAAGCCCTGGGCTCAGGCAATCCTCTTGCCTCTGCCTCCCGAAATGCTGGGATTACAAGCATGAGCCACCATGCCGGCTTACTAATAATGTTTTAATTCAAGTTGTGGCTTGTGTTTCTGCTATGTTGACCACTCACTTCTGCCTTCTCCAGTGCTTTGAAAAATGTGCAGTATTTGTGGTCAGATAAAGATGAAATTGGCAGATAAGTCACTCTCTAAGCTGCTTAGGGGCAAGGGACAGCTGCTTTGAAGAAGCAGTCTTAAAACCCCAAGGCATCCAACTGTTTGTTGATGAAAGACTTACCCAGATTCAAATTTGTAAATACTTTATTTTTCTATATGGCTACAGGTTCCATCAATATAGGTACTAAATATAAATGTTATACACTGTGTGATATGCCTATATATTGCATAATCACAAAAAAGTTGGCTTGTTTTCTTTTTTTTTTTTTTTTTTGAGTTGGAGTCTCACTCTGACGCCCAGGCTGGAGGGCAGTGGCATGTTCATGGCCTGCTGGGCTCCGGCGATGCTTCCACCTCAGCCTTCCAAGTAGCCGGAACTACAGGCACACGCTACCATGCCCGTCGGATTTTTTTTTATTTATTGTAGAGATGAGGTCGCGCCAAGTTGCCTGGACTGATCTCAAATCCACGGGCTCAGGCAATGCACTTCCTCAGCCTCCCAAAGTGCTGGGATTATAGGCTGAGTCACTGAACCCGGCCTGATGTAATTTCTAATTAATGATATCTTAATTAAAATCACAGATTATATAGTTGAACTATGGAGTTAAAGCTTTTTATGCACTTGATGGGAACACCTCATGTGTGTGGTTCCAGCAACACTTATTCATTGACTTTGACTTTGCTTCAATACACAGTAAGCAGAAGCAACATTGTTATCTTACCTTCAGATAGTTTGAGATCCATTTTCTTACTTTTATAATTCTCTCTTTTTTGTGTAATTTATCTTCCTTTTGTAACTCACCGTGTTGCTAAATAAGCTTTGGGAACTAAAATATTACTTGCAGGATGTCGGCTACACTGCTGTGAGCTTGAAAGAGGAAAAGAAAATGAAAAAAATGGAAGATGGTTTGCACAGGCAAGACATTTTAATTGCAGTTTTTCCTTTTCTTCCTGTAGTGAATCCAGACTGTTCTTCAAGCAGGAGAATGCAGGGAGAGATGAACTAAACCGGCACTACTATGTGCTTATTGTGTTAATGGCAACCACTCTATGTCAAAATCATGGAAATATGAACAAAGACAAGGTAAATGATGGCAGAAAATCTAAAATGTTATTTGCTGCAAGTAGAGAATATTCATTGATTAACAATGTACTCACTAGGGACACTTATTGATCTTATTTAATAAGATACTTAGAGATAGGCTATTTCTGATCTGGTGCAGTCCCCCAGAGACAATATTTACGATTCTCTATCTACCTCTCAGCTTCATTCAGCAAGTTTTGTTCTGTGTCTACAGTGTCTGTGTGTTCCATGTCTCTGGGACTCAGTTCACAGGGTGACTATCCAAGACCCAATCAGCACAGTCTCATGCATCAACGTTCATGGCTGTAATAAAGAATTGGACTCCATTATTCTGATACTTGACAGCACATAGCTTCTAAGCTTCCTTCTCTCTTCTGCCTATATTGAACCAATCTGATACATAAGCTTGCCTTTGGTGCCAGCAGGAAGTTTACACAGCACTAGTCCCTACTCACACTAAAAGCCCCAAGTCAATCTTTTCCCTGCTTGCATTAGCCATTTTCAGATAGTAAGGGAAGCCTGCCCTAGTCTTCCTAGAAAGCCTACCCTAGTCTTCCTAGAAAGCCTCATTGTACAAGAAATAACCTTTGTATACCTTCTTGGTGTGTGAGTATGTGTGTGTGTGTATGTATGTGTGCATGTGCAATAATCATTCTTAACATCCAAACTAAATTTGCGGTGGAGGTCAATCCTAGCTCTGTGGGATACCACAAGACATTTTTTTTTTCAATTCAAAATCAGCAACATTCTTTGCAGAGACTGCTTCCTTCAGACTTCCTCATATGTCTTTGATCAGAAATAATTCTCATGGCTCTTCCTAAATTGGACACTTAAGAAAGGGAAATGAGATTGTCTTCCTCAGCTAAAACTAATTTATCCTTATGCCCTGGGCTAGGGAGAGGCTGAGCTTGCCCGGGCATGTTGATTAAACAATATCAGCCTTCAAAAAACTAAAAAATAAGAAAGAAACGTCTGTTCAATACAGTCATGAGTATCTGCCACAAGCAGAATGCCAGAGTAGGCAATGAACAGAAATCTGTCCAGATACATATGTGTGTTGAATAGCTTTTCCTTCCTCCAATTCCAAGCATCGGCAAGCAGTGAATATCATCTGTAATTTAAAGTTGTGAACATGAAAACAGATACCCTAGAAGGGCACTGCTCTACAACAATATGCTGCAAGAACACATGGCTTTATCACAACTTTGCACGCATGATTCATGTATTCTGATTATTTATTGAAGAATGTGTGATATTATAGAAATGCACAAAGGAAATAATCAAATAGTTATAGATAAAAATATCTTGAACTGTTTGTGATCATGTGGGAGATTAATTAGAATTAGATCATCGCAACTTTTTAAAGCTACAGGATATTTCATTTTAAAATGCATACATTTATGTATAAATAACAACCTTTAATCACTATATTTTAGACTAAATATTTGTCAAAGAGCCATAATTCTCTAATTTTCATGTAGCCAAATGGAATCATTTGATTTCTGAACAACTGAAGATCTAATTTTTTTTTAAATGACAAAATCTTTTAAAAATATGGTGCCTGAGGTTGTTAAAAAAAATCTGTCATAATGTAATATTGTAAGTCTGTTAAAAGCATCCTACTGAATAGACAATTGAAAAGAAATATTGAATATTGGAAAGAAAATTAGTGCTGGTGGTTATAAAAAATATTTTAGACATTTTCTTAATAGTTTTAATTTAAGCTTAAAATAATGCAGAGTAAGGGAGAAATATTGTTTAAGGCAGGTGAAAGCTGCGAAACATTTATAGCCAGAGCTCACATTCTGACTGTGTAGGTTTGGTGTATCATTGCTCAAGAGCCTTGTGATTGGTAGTTTGTGAATGTTTATGTGCAGTGCATCCAAGATCCAACTCTGCGTCATTTACTTGTAAGAAAACGTATTTCTACAATACAATATCTTAAGAATGCTGCATTTTCCAAGCAAGCTTGCTAAAAAGTAAAAAAAAAAAATAAAACTTCATATTTCTAGCTATAGAACATAACATGGTGATAGTCATAACTAAATAAAATAGATTAGAATTTAGTAAAAAATTTGAAATCATCTTAATTACTATGAGTACATAAAAGGAAATCAACTTAATTTGAAGATGATGAAATGTCAGATGTAACATTTTATGGAAATTCTGAAAACTTATTCTAAAATCGTTCATGGATTTTGTAGATTCGATTTCTGAAAGTGGTTGCAAGAAATGAGGGTGGACAAGAATGAGGGTGTATCGGCAGACATTTCTTGAGGGACAATGAGTGTGCTGTCAGGGAGAAACACCAAGAGAGAAACAGAGCAGAGCTTCTGGAATTATCCTTGTGTAACTGATGAAAATGGTAAGGAAAATATTCTAAGTGAGAAAGCTTGGGTCAGGCAGGATTCTTAGACAAATCCTTGACTTAAACGTCAAGAATGGTGAAAAAAAAAGTTGAGGAAAATTCATTCATGATATTAACAAATAAAAAACAGCTCAGAATACAAATGCCCATATGTTTATAACATATAAGATCCCAAGCTCAAATTTCAAAATGAAAACTTTAATTATGAGATCAATTTTTGCTTATTTGCTCAGTTGTTTTTCTGAGCTAAATATTTCTAAAAAGATACTTAAGTTTTGTGGTAACCACTATTTTCACAGATATTCAAACTGTTTTCCAACATGCCAAAATAACTAAAATAGAATACGATCCTATTCAATGAGTGATGATCCTATTAAATTTAAAATGTAAAAAGTTGTACTTAAGAACTCATTTATTTATTTATATGTTTATTTATCTAGAGCACATCAAAAGTGAAAACTTCAGAGAATCAAATTCTTTTCACATACTTGTCTTCTTTGTCACAATCTCATACATCTTGCTATACTGTTTATCAGATTCTTTGTATTTCCATTAGTTTCTGGCTCAACATATTTGAGAACGACTCTATTGAATGAGGCCAGGTTTAGGTCTTGTAGCATCCTCTTCAGAGGTAATACTTGGTCTGGGATTTGAAATGATCATGCATATTTTGTTTTATGATTTCCTTCTTCCAAAAATAGTTGAACTGATTCTCTTAAGCACTTGTCGTCCAGTTTACCACCATATGCCCCTTATTGACATAGATAACAGAGCAATAAATGTCTTATCATGTGGGAAATCTTAGTGAGTACAGCATATTGTCCTTGTATAATGACTTTAGTCATTTCATAACTCCTAATACAACTTTAACTTTTTTGTCAACATAACCTTGGAATCTGAATATTTTATTTTTATGTTTGCCTATCTAGAGAATAAAAATACTCAGTTCTTTGCATGGTTTATTTTTTTGGTACAAATGATAAAAAGTAAAACATTACTGATTTTACCTTAAGTGAACATAATTCTTTTCTGCAAGGGGTTTTGTACAATTTCAATAAAACTACTTTATCTAGCACCCAAAATTAATTTTTAAAATTATTGTACATGAATTACCTACTTAACAAAAATTTGAAAATAGACTTAATAGAAATGTAGACCATATTGGATTTTTTAAATTTGGAAGAGGTTTCTTAGTATGAAAATAATGTTTTGTGTATTAGAGTTTTTACATACTATGTGATATTTTATTATATATAGCCGTATACTCTGAGAATGTATTAGATTCTTGACAAAAGTAGGGATAAGCTCAACCTGTAATCCCGCACTTTGGGAGGCTGAGGTGAGTGGATTGCCTGAGCCCGGGGGTTCCAGATCCGCCTGGGCAACTTGGCGAGACCTCATCTCTACAGTAAATCAAAAAATTAGCCAGGCGTGGTAGCGCACGCCTGTAGTCCCAGCTACTTGGAAGCCTGAGGCGGAAGGATCGCCGGAGCCCAGCAGGTCGAGGCTGCAGTGGCCAGAGTGAGACTCCAACTCAAAAAAAAAAAGTAGGGATAAATTCATTCTGCTTTGCTAGTCTAGACTTAATTTGATTTTTTAAAATGTAGCATTGATAAATAATATCTAAAGACAGGAAAAAAAAACTTACCATCCTGTCAGATCTTTTTTTCATACTTCATCCTTTCTTTCTTATGGTATTGGGCTTCATGTGGATTGCGGAGGTTTCAACACTTTGTGTGGTTCCTGTGCTTTCAGTGGGAAGTGGAGTTCTGGGCATTTGTTTTGCCCACAATTGGGCATTTGTTTCAAATGAGTAAAAGTTAGGCATCAATTAACAATTTACAAATTCGATACCAACACTGTTATTCCCCAGGAGATGATGATCACCTTATGGATAAAATAGAATGTATTTGTTTTTCCATTCTCGTTGACAAGTATCTTACCCATAATAAAATCATAAGAGTATAAAGAAAATAAAGAAAAAAAATTTAAGAAAGCAGTTAGGATTTATGGGTAATTCCAATGTAACATCAATTATAAATTTTAAACCGTCATTTGAAAGTAGACAACCTGTTGGGTATATGTGTTAATATTTTGAAACAGACACTGAATGTTCTGTCTTAAAGGGAATTCTAGGAATGAAGATCTAAGTCATTGTTCTCTTTTCTGAGATGCACAGTTTTAATTCCAATGAAATAAAATCTGTCTGGATTATCCAATGGTACCCAAAGATTTTTATTTAAAGTTCAGTGATAAAATTCTGCAGCAAAATACCCCAAACCCAAAGAGAGATGTGTATATACGCATTGTTTCAGAGACAGACAAATAATTAAATAATTCTAATCAGATGTTCCAAGGTTCTGTATTCCCCATATAGTAAGAATCACTAAAGTCCCTTTGAGCTAAATTTTTCTTATTTCTAAAATGATTGGATGAGAGTGCAATGACTTTAACGTCAGTTTTAGTTCTATAATTATACGCATTTATGAATTTTAGAATGACTTCTTTTTTTTTTTTTTTTGAGTTGGAGTCTCACTCCGTCACCCAGACTGGAGTGCAGTGGCCGCTCCCGGCCACCGCAGCCTCGACCTGCTGGGCTCCAGCGATCCGTCCGCCTCCGCCTTCCCAGTAGCTGGAACTACAGGGAAGCACTCCCACGCCCGGCTAATTTTTTGATTTATTGTAGAGATGAGGTCTTGCCAATTTGCCCAGGTG
>CAUYQG010221479.1:0-15207 GCA_963574415.1 Tarsius wallacei
GTGAGCCTGTAGTTCCAGCTACTCGGAAGGCTGAGGTGGAAGGATCGCCGGAGTCCAGCAGGTCGAGGCTGCGGTGGCCGGGAGTGGCCACTGCACTCCAGTCTGGGCGACAGAGTGAGACTCCAACTCAAAAAAAAAAAAGAAAAAGAAAAAAGACTTTGTTTAAGATGCTTATTTACTTTCAATAGCACCATATTAGCAAAATAATATTTTAAAAGATAGATGACTTATGATATTTTATAGAAATGTTATTTGAGTAAAAATTACTCTGATATCTACTTACCACCCTGATAGATGTAGAGTGACTTTGTAATATGCAATATTAATATATTGTATAGTATTTAAATGATATTGCTCTCATTTCTTTTGCTGTGCCTTGTTACCTGCAACACAGAACAGCATTACTTTTAATTGAATTTCATCCTTGTTGCTAATTGAGAAATAGTAATTTAAAAATCAATGTGATATAGTATGGTAGAATAAATGTCATTCCAAAAAACTTTCTTTCTACCACTTAATTAACTCTCTCTTTTAGTAGTTCTAGGTATAAAAACAGTTGTAAATTTGGAATTGTACTTTTAAAAACTCAAATTGGTAAGCTATATTGCTATAGTAAGAATCTTTGAGTTTTCTTGTTACTAATTAGACAAGGGAATAAAGAAATTATCTGATGGGAACAAAAGTATTTGTATAGCTCTTGATCTAAGTATGTATAAAACATCTTAGAAAGATATTCTTAGAACTGTAATTCTAAATAAATTTTTTTCCCCTAGGTTTTACCATGTCAGAAATTTAATCAACTAAGATTTGTCACTTTGTGTTAACTGTTGCTTAACTTTTTAAAGCAGGTGGTATCAAATCTGTAACACTGTTGTAGCTGGTTTCACATTTGCCTAGTTGTTTATTACTTTTAAGCCATATTGAATATAAAAAGAATATTTTACATAACAAATATAGTGTATTAACTGTCTATCAGATCGAAAACAACTTCATTAGTTACATGTAAAAAACTCTTTTATATTAGTTTTAATACTCTTCAAGTTTCAAATATTTCAAATATAAATAAAATATTTTCTTTTATATTTAATCTTTGTAAGGTAATTTCTTTGTTGTATCATCAGAATTGTGATCTAGAATAAAATTACCTTGCTGGTTTAGGAAAAAGATTAAGCTGGGAATTAGAAAAATGAATTATATTTTCATCTCTTTAACATGTTGTGATTGAGAAATTGTGAAATTTAGAAGACTCCTTAATTGTGTGAAAACATAATTAACTGCATTTTGTACTTCACAAAGAGTGTACATTTGTCACTATATATAACAGAAATAATATACCCTTGTTACTATTAGTTTATATATATTATATTAACTATATATAGTTTACATATACAACAAATAGTAACAAGGCTATATTATATAATATATATTTATAGAATGAGTATTACATAATTATGTAGCTTAATATACATACTAGTTATATATACATATATATTATATATGTGTGTGTGTGTGTGTGTGTGTGTGTATATATATATATATATATATCAAGATTTTTGTATTTGCTGAGATATTAAGTAAAAGCCCTGTGAGATGGATGCTCTGTTTGGTTTCCCTTGTCTAGAAAACCTTCGGGTATAAAAACCACTGGTGAATTGAAATGGACCTAATTGTTTAGTTTTGTCATTTAAATGACCTTCTGTAATTATGCAAAAATAAATTGAAAACATCAGTTTTCCCAGAATAAGAGCACATTAACCTATGTTTATGTGTGTATGTATGCACATGTGGATGTGTATGAAGGTGTGTGTGTTAGATGATTATTGTAAGCTTTCTCACTCCTTGATATGGTCACAAGGGATGAATATATAAATCTCTGAGAGAAGGAACCAATTCTATCCCCTATTCTATATGGATGATCTATTTAGATCATTCAGAACAGAAAAGAATGACAATAAGCCTCTTGAAATAAATCCTAGAGAACCAGATAAGGGCCTAAGCACCCAGGAGCGTGTGTTGGGGGAAATCATATGATGAAGGGGGTAGGCTTTTTATTCATGGCAAGTGACGGATCATAAAAATGCCTCTGGATCTAGCCAATTTGTTAGCGAGTATTTTTAAAAAAGGTTAAATTCATAGAGGAAGGGCTCAAAGAGTGACAAACCAGAGCACAAGTGTGAGACATGTCTTACTTCTAAGGATGAGTCTTCAGAAAGAACTTCATGTGGCAGTGATAACCAGTTTGTAGTTGACTGAGGAGTTTGTGCTACACTCACAGGATGACTGAGTCTCTTTAGATTAGGGTTCTTGAATCATGGAGGAGGGGGAACAGGCTCAAGAGTGAGATAATGACCTTATTGAAAACAAACAAGTGAATACTCAAGATTGTACTAGTGAGGTTGATTATATAGTTGTTGAGAAAAATATGAATGATGAATATTATAATTAGCAGGTGATGGATTAATAACAACTGCTAAATAAAGGTTACCATATGAATTGCTTGGGAAATAATGAGCGATCTGACATTTAGGATGTGTCAGCAAATCTGACAAATCTCTTTTCATCACTGTCCTTGCCATATAAACTCAATCTCAGCATTTGTCCCAGTGTTAAATAAATTAATTTTTTAAAGTAGACTTTTTTTGTGAGGATAAGCATACTCATTTTTGCTTATGGGCTCTTATGTCAGTGAAATATTCAATATAGTCATTTAAAAGAAGATATATTATTTTGGTTTTGTTGCCATTCTTACAAGTACTCCATATCCTTTTCTATTGTCAATTGTAAAATAAAAACAATATATTTGAATCTTTAATTGGTATAAAATAGATAAGCTCAACTTCAGAGCAGAAAAGGTGCTATACATTCTAAATTGTTCTTAAAATTCTAGGTCTGCCTGAAAAATTCAGATATAATTATCTATGTCTAAAGGCAAATGGTATGGGTTTTCATTAGAAAAAATAAAACCTGTGGAGGGACATCAGTAAAATGACAACATAGTGCTCATACTCTCACAGAAACATAAATTTGAATAAACATCCATGCATGAAAATACCTTCACAAGAGCAGAGAAATCTAGGTGAAAGCTTATAACATATATGAAGAACATAATAAGAAAAAAATCATTAAAGAGGTGACATTACCCATGTCACCTATTTCCTGAGGTCATACAATACAGTGTGAAGATAGATACCTTCTCTGTAGGAAAGGGAGAATAAAGTGAGTAGCAGCTTTTCCATGACCACAGTACTAGGTCACTGCACACACAGGCTCTGGGCTTTTTCCTTAGCCCCAGGTTCTTTACCTGCTTTAGCACCAGGCTGGCCCCCATGGTCGAGGATCTTAGGTCACCTCAGTACCAAGCTAGTCCTTTTCAACCTTAGGCTTTTCCAGACCCAGGTTCCAGTTCTGCCCAATAACAGGCAAGACTCTGTGGCACCAGGTAACAGGTTAGTCACTGAAGACACAGATTTCAGAATTATCTTAGTTCCAGGCTTGCTGTCTCAGTGACTCAGGCATCAGGCCAACCCACCTGAGGACATCAGCAGCAAGGCCACACACATATATCCTGCCAGTCTGACTTCCCAAAATGTCTTGATGGGCTACTTAGTGAATATCTATTTTTTTCCCCAAATTGAGTCTGTAAAAACTGAAAGAGATGTCAACTTCCCAAATGTGGAGATACTAACACAAGACCACAAGGGTCACAAATAATCTAAGCATCACAAATAATCAGGTAAACATGATAACTCCAAAATAACAAAATAAAATACTAGTAACTAAAAAATATAAATATGAACTTCTTGACAAATAATTCAAAATAATTGCCTTAAAGCAGCACAATGAGGTACAATGGAACGCACATAGAAACTAAACAAAATCAGGAAAAACATACATGAACAAAATAAGAAGTTCAACAAAGAAATACAAGTTATAAAATAGAGATAAACAAATTCAAGAGATGAAGAGCACAATGACGGAACTAAAATTTTATGTGCGTCTTTGAAAGCAGGCTTGGTTAAACAGCAGAAGGAATTGCACAGTCAGAGGAACGACAACAACAAAAAAGAATGTAAAGAGTGAAGTGATTCTATGTGACTTATAGGCAACCATAAAGCAAAACAATATATGCACTATGAGAGTTCCAAAAGCAGCAGACAAAAGAAAGTGGCAGAAAGCTTGTTTAACGAAATAATAAGAAAACTTTCCAAATCTTGAGAGGGCAATAAACATCCGGGTTTGTGAAGCTCAAGTAACTCTAAATAAATTAAAATCAGGAGATTTTTTTTTTACCAGAGCACATTTTAATCAAATTCTCAAAAGTCACAGACAGAAAGAATTTTGAAAACAGCTAGAGAAAATGACTCATCATATGCAAAGAAAATATCATGAGGTTATCAGTATCAGCAGACTACTCATCAGAAATCTGGCAGGCCAGAAGAGAGTGTAATGACAAAATTAATGTGCTGACAGAAAAAAAAGGACCCTGCCAACCAAGATTACTATACAAGGAAAGTTGACCTTCAGAAATGAAAAAGAGATAAAGATTTTCCCAGATCAAGAAAACAACAACAACAACAATATAAATAAAACTCCTTTAAAAGCATAAAGGAATTCATCACCACTAGGTCTGCCTTACAAGAAATGCTCAAAGGAGTTCTTCATTTCTAATTAACAACTTGGCAATAAAAGAAAGTATAAAACCCACTGCAAAGGTAAGAATATTATCAGCCGGGCTCTGTGGCTCAGCCTGTAATCCCGCGCCTTTGGGAGGCTGAGGTGAGTGGATTGCCTGAGCCCGCGGGTTTGAGACCCGCCTGGGCAAGCGAGACCTCATCTCTACAATAAATCAAAAAATTATCCAGACATGGTAGCTCACACCTGTAATTCTGGCTACTTGGAAGCTGAGGCAGAAGGATCGCCAAAGCCCAGCAGGTCGAGTCTGCGGTGGCCGGGAGCGGCTACTGCACTCCAGTCTGGGCGATAGAGTGAGACGCCAACTCAAAAAAAAAAAAAAAAAAAAAAAAAAATTAGATGAGCTGTCCATTCCTTCTGGAGGCCTTTTTGGTTTTTGTCTTACCTTTCCCAGTCTGGAATGGGTCCAAATGCTGCCTGTCCAAAGCTCCTAAGGCCTTGCATAGAATATGTCACCTACTACAAGAATTACTTGTTGATTTATTTGTTTCCTCTACTACTTAGTGAACTTCTAGAGGACAAGAAAGTTGTCCTGTTCTTTATATTCTCTTGTATTCCATATCCCCACAGACAAGCACAGAGCATGGCTAAGAATAAATACCTAATAAGTTTCGGTAAATAATGCAGGAAAGATGAAAGTTTTGTTAATAGGACTGAGCAGAAAGAATGAAAGTATACACCATTAAATGAATCAATAGATGGAGGCATAAATTTCATTCAGAACACAATTGATTTGCTTATATTTACTGATCTCCCAAAGTGTCAATAAGTTCGCCATCCTTAAACTTAATAAGGAGAAGCATCATGAAGCAAAGTCATTTAATCAAGTATCATATTCATCTCAGACATGGGCATTATTCCCCCACAGTTCCCTAATATGACATAGTGGGTCTTCACCTACATATGTCATGGGTGCCGTCCTTCTTTCTGCCTTTCCGTGTTCTCTGAGTCTTCCCCTCTGGAATGTGATCCTGATGACTAGAATCCTGGCAGCCATTGTGGAGCCTTAAGGAAAAGGTTAAGAAAATCACAGGGACCTCTTGCCTTACCATTTTTAAGCCACAAATCAAGTAGCTATCTACCTCCACACTTCTCATTACAAGAATAAAATAAGTCCTCATGCGTTTGTCACTATGACTAACGAATTTATTAGGCATATCCTTACCTGATAAGATAGCCAATGACATGATATTATTTTAAATGTTTTGAGACATTCCTCTTGCCTACCTTCCTACCTCCCCACATTCTTCCTCCATCTCCTTCACACACACACACACACACACACACACACACAAACACACACACGCCCTTGTCATCAGTTGGCCAAAGCCTAAAAGTCCACCGTTTGGGGCTCATTTTCTTGATGTAAGTCTTTGATCTCTTTCAAAATATAAATGGCCTTAGAATTAGTAGCACTTAAACTTTAGACATGCATCCTGCAACAGACTTTTATAGTTTGTTTATTATGTTGCCCAGTCCTCTGCTAGAAATCTAAAAGTAAAGAAGACATAATCATTGCCTCAAGGAATCTACATTTCAAAGATAAAGTCATCCCCCAAAGCTAACATTTAAATAGAGTCAGAACTGAATATGTTGCCTCAGTAATTCCAGCACTAGAGAGGGTAGAGATGAGATTGCAAATTAGCTCGGCATGGTGGTGTGTGCTTATTGTTCCAACTACTCAGAGGTTGAGGCAGTAGGATTGCCTGAGCCCAGCAGGTTGAAGCTGCAGTAGCCGTGATTGTGCTGAGGCACTCCAGCCTAGGTGACCAAAAAAAAAAAAAGAGTCTAGGTATTTGGAAAGAGTGTGTGGGCTTGTGTTATTGAGGCATAAAGAAAGTAAACCAGTTCATGATGGTAGGCAAGGGAGGAGTTCACAGAGAAACTTCTGTTTCAGTTGAATGATCAGAACCAGCTAGAGTTGGAATAGTGTTTGTGTCAGTGAGGGTCGGGGTAAGAGGAAAGAGCTTGGCAGGGGAATTTTAGGCATAGAAAATAACACATATTTCAGCCTGACTGACCCATAGGGTCCCCATAAGTGTGTTGTAGGAGAGAAAAGGAGGAGTCCTGCCTATAACTTCTTGACTTTAAACTTTATGCAGGAAGTTCAAAAGAGTATTCTATTACATGTTATGATGTGATTAGATTTGCATTTTTGAAAGATTGTGTTTTTCAGCAATGTGTAGAAAGAAATACAGGCGAGTAAGGCAGGAGACAAGAGATGTGAAGGAGCTTATCTCAGAAACCCAAGTGAGGCAGGCACAGTGGCTCATATCTGTAATCCCAGCACTTTGGAAGACTGAGGTAGAAAGAACACTTGACCCCAGGAGTTTGAGACCATCCTAGGCAACATAGCAAGACCTCATCTCTACAAAAAAATCAAAAAAATAAGCCAAGCATGTAGTCCCAGCTACTTGGAAGGCCAAGGTGGAAGGATCGGCTGAACCCAGGAGGTTGAGGCTGTGGTGAGCCATGATTGTGCTACTGTACACCAACCTGGGTGACAGGGTGAGACCCCAATGTAAAAGAGAGAGAGAGTGTATTCAAGGTCTATGGCAGTAGCAGGGGCTATGACAGTGCAGCTTTTCAGGAGATGACTATTAGCAAATACTTATGAAATTAGAGGCACAGGACTTGGTAGCCCACTGGATTTGAAAAGTGTACAAGGAAAGGGGTTGGGAATGCTGTCTAGGCTTTTCACTTGAGCAGTAATGTATTTTCACAACCCATACTAAAGTTTTAATAGATGCCAAGCAAGTAGAAAAGTTGATATTTGAGCACAAGCCTCTATGCCCCCCAGCCAGATAGATAAGCCAGCACTGCCTCCTAACACCAGGACCCTGAAATGGCCGTAAGCCAAAATTAAGAAAGAGCATTTTGGTGATTATTAACAAAGCAAGTAGATTCACCTCATTTAGTTTTTCATTTTTGTATATTCTACATGAAGACAGGGTCTTACCATAAAATATCGCTGGATTTTCAAAATCTTTTCAACTCACTATGGGTGAAAATACTTTCTGATGGAGATATTAGAGGCTTATAAATGGTATATGGCCAACTCAATGGTGTAAAATCCCCTAACAGGGACTTAGAGATGCCTGAATGGGGTTAAATATAAGTGATCAGTTTCAAAAGACTCTTCTGAAAAATAACAAACATGCTGGTGCTGATAATATTTCATGTGTTCTCACTTCTTCCCCTTCCCTCGTCAAGTCTGAATTTCCAGTGATTAATCACTGTGGAATGTGGGATTCTTTCAAATGAGGTTTCAACCTGACACACCACAATTTCACCTTTCCATAACTGAAATAATTCAAGGTGTCCAGCTAATAAACAACTCTAGAGATGTGTAAATAATCTGCCACAAGCCATCAGTGATTAGGATTGTTGGTCTAAAAATGTCCTGAAGTCAGCTAGCAGGAAACTGTTCTTCTAACCTCTTTCCATGCTGATTTTTTTTTTTTTTTTTGCCGTTTGCTCACCTCTCACAGGATGTAAATTTGACTACAATGTCACAGACCATAAAGAACCTTTTAGAATTAATCAAGGCCACATGGAACAGCCCATATTTTATGCATCCTTAATTCTTAAATGAACTCTGTCAATGATGTTTACAGAAGATATCTACATGTTTATTAATTATTCCTGTTTCTCAAAAGATGACTTCTCAAACATAGAAACATGGCTTAATTTTTTTTACTTAATTATCCCTCAGAGTAGCTCTACCTTTAAGAAAAGAACAGCTGGTTCATGCCAAGAAAAATGGAGGGAATCCTTGACTATCTAAATTTGCTCATCTCCTGAAGTATCAAATACTTGAAACTGCTTTGGTGGATTCCCAATCCGTCATACCCATGCAGACAAAATCACTGACATTGAAAATTATAATCCTTCACAATCTTAGAATACATATTTTGTTCACTAGACTGATAATGAGTTCTTTTTAAAAGTATCACTGATTCAGCCGCAAGTCACTCGGTGTCAAAAAACAGCAGATTGCTCTTCTGATAAAGTGACACAGTATGAAATACATCTTCAAACATAGGCTGCTTTTTAAATTGTAGAGTTCACACCTAAGGAAGCAATATCATTAAATGGAAAATGTCTTAAGATCACAATGTGTCACAACAGTAAAGTATCCAGTTATATTTTTAGGACAAAAGGAATAAAAGAAAATAATGTTAGTTTTCTATTCAGACCAAACAAACCTTTAAATACTTTGTTAATATGCTGGATTTTTTTTTTTTTTTCAGTCTGGTTGTAACAGAAATGCTGTCACTCTGAAACTTTATTTTAGTAGATTCTTATTATAAAGTTCACTTCAGTTCCAACACACTCCTGCATTTTTATATTGAATTACTTAAAGATAGTCATTATTACTCTTCCAAAAATGCCTTGAGGCCTGTACTGCTTTGAAGGAGAATGAGAGTTTGATTTCCTTTGGGCAGGAGTGTACTAGCATTTTCTCCAACTGAACTCCCCAATCTGTACATCCCATGTGACAGGCAGTCTCCTGTTGTAAAGATTTAGATTCAGACTCTTTCCCCAAGATTACTTGTTTGGGTTTACTATCAGCCCCAGAAAAGGAGCACTAGATGTTTTATCCTGAAAGTCAAGATTAAGTTGAAGCAAAGAGAAATGAGGAGGATGGTAACTCCTACGGCCCCAACCAGACAGTTGAATACATATCGGAAATCAATGAAAGATTAGCATTGTAGCCAAATCACTTCATATCTCCTGATTTAATAATTTCCAAATGCAATGCTGTAGGATTTACCAATCCTAATTTAGAAACAGCCATATTCTCCTGCCAGGTAGCTAACTGGAAAATCAATTTTGGTGAGGATTGCTAAATAGCACGTCATTTGTGTATTTATCACATTGGCAGCACTATTAAAAACTCACATGTACAAATTAAAATATAGATACTTTCTTAGTTTTAAAAATACAGGTATTAAATATTTTCTAGTTACAACAATTTCTATGTTTTAACATTTGTAATTTATCTTTCCTAATTTTATGGTAGAATACTCTATTCCTTTATAAAGATAAAGATTACCCATGAAATGCCCTCCCAATGTTTATCTAAGGGCTGAAAATGTAAATGAACAGAATGAAAGCTCATATCTCCGGAGTTTTATTTTGTGGTGAAGACCTGGCCAGCAGCAAACACTGCTTCTCCCTTTACCCTGTCCAACACTTTCTGCTCAAAGACTCAGTTCAAAGTGTTCAGTTCAAGACAAAAGGTGACGCAGGACAGCCAGCATAGCTTGGATATAGATAGATGAGCTTCTTACAAGCAAGCATAGCTTATATAATCAGGAAACCAGATAGGTACCATCTTATCAGGACA
Source organism: Tarsius wallacei (assembly GCA_963574415.1). NCBI lineage: Eukaryota > Metazoa > Chordata > Mammalia > Primates > Tarsiidae > Tarsius > Tarsius wallacei. Next base: position 10,046 of record CAUYQG010221479.1, read on the forward strand.
TACCTCTCTTGAATAATATCTACACTGAGCAGGCACACCAGGTCTGACCTTGGAATAAGGTGTGGATGGCACAATCATCACAAAGACCATAAACAAAGGCAATAGGGAGTTACCAGGGACACTGAGACATGGTGCTCTAAGATAAAACTTTATTAAGCAGTAACTTTTCCCATTATCTCAAAACTTCCTTGTGATACAAGTAAGCTTAGGAGTGAAATAATAAGAATTGAAACTTTTGATCAATAGTTTGTTGTAATCCACACAACCCACAAATCTTAACTTAGAAAATAGGCTGCTTAATCATCATTTTGGACAATATATAAACTTTCTGCTAACAGCAAGCTTGTTCCCATTCCCTTAAGGCACCTGCATTCTCTCTTGAACATGCATTTTCTTTTTTTTTCTTTTTTTTTTCTTTTTTTTCTCTCTAATAAACTGTACTTTAAAACTCTGTGACTCATTCTGAAATTCTTTACTATGGTGAAGTTAAAGACCGCACCACCAGCATTGAAGGGAATTAAGAACATTAATTCAGAATCAAAATTAATGTATTAAATTAAGGTTTTGTTAACTGAGCAAGTCACTTTCAGTGCATGAGTTATTTTTGGAACCAGTCCATCAGGGAAAGTTCTGTGTCAGATCCTATAAAGGCAATAAAATTGAATATGCATGCAAGAACTTAGATTTAGCAGGAGAATACCCAAGTATGCAAAAAACTTCAATAAAAGACACTGAACCTTTAGTCGTCAGCTTAAATGTTACTTCTTCGGAAGGGCTCCTTTCCTCCTAAGTCTAAATAGGTCTCCCTTGTTAGCCTTTCTCTTAACACACTTTTGTTTCCCTTCATAACACTTTCCATAATATGCAATTAAATGTTTATTCCATTTTAGTTTGTTTCACATATTCCCCCACTCACGCACTTGAACGTAAGTTTCAAGAAGACTTCCCTTCCCCTTTTTTTTTTTTTTCCTTTTTCTCACTGTTACTCGGAACTTAGCACAAGGATTGGCACTTTTGACAGAATAAATAAACAAATGAATGCAGAAACTTGATTCAGCTACCAAAAGTGAGACATAAACACAGTTAATTGATACGGGGAGCCTTGGTAAGATTTCATAAAGAAAGCAAAATTTATATAACTAAGGTTTCAATATTTGAAAAGGAAGGAAAAGACAGTATCCACCCTGGCTAAAGGGAAAATGTGAGTGAAAAACAGAAAGAAAGGAAAATTCAAGACATGTTTCAGGAGAAGTAGGTTAAACTCAAATATATGGTTTGTGAAGATGGGAGTAAAAAATAAATATGAACAAAGGCAAGGAATTATTTATAGAGGTTCTACTTAAGTAAGAATTTGGCACTTGATTTTATAATGCTTACTCAAATTTTTTTTCCTATATGAAACTCTGTTTCTTCATCACAAAAATAGAAATAGCAATGCAAAAAAAAAAACTTAGATAAGTTGATATAGGAAATAATGTGTATAAAAATGTTTCTAAAATGTCATATTTTAAATATAAAAATTATTGATGTTGTTCATGTTTTCCATTATATAATTGATCTAATATTTAAATTATAATGATGAAAGATAAAACACAGTACTCAGTTTGTACTGTTCCTTCTTGATGATTGTTTTTTCACTTGACATTTTGTAAACAGTCAGGGTCTAATGTAGCATGCAGTACACCAAGGGCTGAACAATTCTGCCCTCAGCTTCCATGGTTGGGTTTTAAACTGGTCCAACTTCCCCTTAGAACTAATGATTACAGCTTTTTGAATAAATATAGAAACTGGGCTTCCTGACCTTAAAGTTTGAAACTTTGTCTTATCTGAGTTCTTTTCATGGGAAACCAACCCTTAGTCCTTTAGTATCAAGAGATGGAAACCTGCCAGATCACCACATCCAGACAGTGAGAAGCCACCTGTTTTCCAACTTCTCTTCCTTACCCTTCCCAAGTTTCTGATTTCTACATTCCTGTCTCGCTATACAAACCCCTGACTTCAGTGTGGCAGGGAGATAAATTTGAGAATGAATTATTATTCTCATTGGCTATCACCCACATAAAAAGCCTTCTTCCATGGTAATATTCATTGTCTCAGTGATTGACTCTCTGTGCAATGAGCAAGAGGACCCTGACTGAATCCCCTGGTATTCAGTAATAAGTTCAAATGTTATATACTCAGATTGGCATTTAGGAAATTTTTATTTCCTTTGGTGAGATTTGCAGTAGCATTCTTTGTCCCACAAGGGCAGACTTTGCTCTCATTTCCATTTTAATGAGCATTACTGTACCCAATAGGCGCAGTTCTGGGACAAGGTCCTATGCCAGGAGAAGCAAAGATTCCTGGATTCGACTTAACAGTGCATCAAAACAAGTCTTTCCCCTTCCTAGTAATGAGAAGATGTTGCCCTTCCCACCTGGCTCTGCTGCCTTTTTTGCCCATGGTTTCCTGATCTTATGTTTGAATTTGCCTTTTGTAATTTGTGACTTTTTATTTTCCATCTTACTTCTCACTTGTCCCGACCTTCAGATCCTATACATGCATTGAACTGTTTGCTTTCTTAATTGCATCTTTGACCTGATAAAAATAATTACACTAAAGGCTGACATTACTGAGAATGTGTTATTTGTCTATTGCTATAGACAGTACTGCATTCCTTAAAGAATCTTTCAGAGTGTGTATCATTCTTCCTATGTCATAAATAAAGAACTGCAATCTGCAAAATGGTAAATAACTTGTCTAGGTCATACAGTTTGTAGATGGTAGAGGGAGAATTTGTACTAGGTCTGTTTGATTCAATACCAATTTTCCCTCCTCTGCTATCATGCTAACCACTCAAACTCCTACTTTTTATAACTCATGGGCAACTGAGATCCTAATTTCCTAGCCATTTTCTGATTCACAACCTGGGCTACACCCTATATTCTGCCTTTGTACCTATATTCTGCCTTTCTCCAACTACCATTAGTTTATGGAACTGGGGAAATAAAATCAGGTTGCTTATTTAATCTGTTGTCAGAAGAACACTGACTCTGGAGTCAGAGACATCAGTTAGAGCCTACACTGGCGTTTTATACATACTGCAAGCCTTTGGAAAAGCTGTTTATTCTTCTGAACCCAGATGTTTCAATGATCCAGTTAAAGCATTTCGCCAAATGACCCATAACACTCTTGTCAGACTTTTCTAGGAGGCATGCCCTCAGCCCAGATGTGTTGGCACCATGATGGCTCTCTCAAGCCAATGCTTACATCTCACCTTATTTGGAATCATAGCTCAAATTTCCCTTGTACTTTTTTGACAAGACAATGTTGCAACTCTTCTTTTTAGAGATATATAGTGTCCTCTTTATGAGAATACACTAAAAAACACTTTCCAAAAAAAAAAAAACCCTTTCGTAATTATTGAAAAGCTCTAGCTTCTCCTAAGTAATTTTTCATATGTTAGCCATATAGACACTACAAACATGTAAATCATTATATTCCTTGTTTGCTTTGGTTGTTAGAAAACTCAGAACCAACTATTGGCCCACCTCTAGGAACTCTTTTTTTTTTTTTTAAGATGTGGTGTACAATTCAGGATTAGGTATATAAATGTTCATTATGCAGGTACCCTTGTTGATGGGGCGTGCCCTCTCCCTCCCCTGGTAGTTTCCAATACTGCCAATCCCTTTCTTATAGCATTATGATAATTGTTCAAGGTCTGCTTATATGTGAGAACATGTGGTACTCAGTTATTTGTTTCCATGATAGATCACTTCGTCTTATGGACTCTAAGTCCATCCAAGTTGCTCCGAGGATCATAAATTTGTCCTTCTTTATGGCTGCATAATATTCCATCATGTATATGTACCACATTTTTAAAATCTAGTCCTCTTTCAATGGGCAGCATGGTGGCTTCCATGTTTTTGCTATTGTGAATAATGCTGCAATAAAAATATGTGTGGAGGTATCTTTTTCATATAGTGATTTCAGTTCCTCCGGGTATATTCCCAATAGTGGGATTGTGGAGTTATATGGGAGGTTGATTTTTAGATATTTTAAGAATTGCCACACTGTTTTCCACAGAGACTATACTAGTTTCCACTCCCACCAACAGTATAGAAATGTTCCCTTTTGCCTGCACCCTCTCTATCAGCTATTGTTTTTTGAGTTATTGATGATGGCCATTCTGGCAGGAGTTAGGTGGTATCTCAATGTGGTTTTAATTTGCATTTCTTTGTTGATGAGTGAGGGTGAGCATTTTTTCATGTATCTGTTGGCTGCTTATATGTCTTCTTTTGAGAAGTGTCTATTCATATCTTTTGCCCACTTTGTAATGGGGCTGTTTGTTTGTTTGTTTTTTCTTTTTGGCCCATTTGAGTTCCTTGTAGATCCTAGATGTTAGGCCTTTGTCAGACATACAACTGGCAGATATTTTTTCCTAGTCTGTGGACTGTCTCCCTGCTGCTCTCTTGAACTTTATTTTGGCATTGCAAAAGCTCATCAGTTTGGTGAGATCCCACTTGTCTATCTTATCTCTTATGGCATGGGCATTTGGAGTTTTGATCAGAAATTGGTTGCCAGTTCCAATTTCCATAAGGGTGTTGCCTATGTTTTTTAAGATTCTTATAGTTTGAGGTTTTACATTTAAGTCTTTGATCCATTTAGAATTGATTTTTGTGTGCAGTGATAAGTAGGGGTCTTGTTTCAATGTTCTGCATGTGGTCAGCCAGTTTTCTCAGCACCATTTACTGAATAGGTTCTACTCTCCCCGGCAGTTGGTGGTGGAGAAGGACTTTTTCTTTATACTTACTTTGTGTAAGTGAGTTACTATGTATCTTGAAGTTGGTCTTGCCATTTGCTATCTTGCAGGGGTTCTCTGAATCTCTTATGTTTGAATGGTTGCATCTCTAATGAGATGAGAAAAGTTTTCTTGGATAATTTCATGGAATGTTTGTTCCAGGATGGTCTCTGTCTCTCTGTCTGCCTCAGGGATTCCAATTAATCTTAGGTTCAGCATCTTGATATAATCGCTCAACTCTTGGAGGCCTTGTTCTGTCTTTTTAAGCTTCTTTTCTATGTTTTAACAATTTGGATTAGTTCTATATTTTGGTCCTCAAGCTCTGAGATTCTTTCTTCTGCTTGGTTAATTCTGCTTTCCATGCTTATCAGTTTATTTATTT
>CAUYQG010221492.1:0-28415 GCA_963574415.1 Tarsius wallacei
GCCTGTAGTTCCAGCTACTTGGAAGGCTGAGGCGGAAGGATCACCGGAGCCCAGCAGGTCGAGGCTGCGGTGGCCGGGAGCGGCCACTGCACTCCAGTCTGGGCGACAGAGTGAGATTCCAACTCAAAAAAAAAAAAAAAAGAAAAGAAAAGACAATGATGATGACTTTGAAGCTGTTTAAATGTCAGAACTGAAGCTGATAGTCTCTTCTTTGCTTGTATATCATCAAATTTCCCATTCCCCTGGATCACTACCATTAGCATACAAATAAATGGCCAATACTACTGATAAAATTTAGGTCACATTTGACAGTAAGCAACATTTCAAATTAATTCTAATTGGGGAAGTCCATGGTGACATTCTGACTTGAGTAAAGAATCTTATTGTAGATTCCTCAAATTGTTGATGTACTGATTAATGTACAACCTGCAGACACAAAAGAGGATACTGATGTATTTAATGTACTTTTGTCTTGTGAAAGACTTCAGAATATCCCTAACTTTGTTGGTGTGTCTTCCTGGGTTGATCTCACATTTGGTTTTCAATAAACCTTTTAAAAATTATTTCTGTCCTAGCCTTAATTATTTCTGTTTTACCGTTTAATAAAACTTTCTCCTCATTCAATTTGTCCTCCTATTTTGTATTAGCTTCCTAAGACTAATTTAACAAATTTCAAAACTGGGTGGTTTAAAACAACAAAAGTTTATTCTCTAAGAGCTCTGAGAAATATAAACTCATAATCAAGATGTCTGTAGGTATATTCTCCCTCTGAAGTCTCTAGGAAAGATTCTGTCCTATCTCTATCTCCTAGATAGTGTGAATTTAAAATGCTTTTGAAACTATTTGAGCGGTGTCTTAAAAGGTAAACCAGAAATTTACCAGGTGACTAAGCAATTCCAAGTATATAATAGTGATTTTAATGTCTCAAAATGAAGTCACATATTAGGTATCATTAAGCCAACAGTAAAATTATTTTTCTTTAAAGTGATAAACATATGTGAGCATTGAGGTATGAAATAAGAATAAAGTTATGTCCCCCCAACTGAATGAAAAAACACTCTCTTGGCCAAAAGTAGCCCAAGAAATATTTTTAAAAGGTCCCAGCCATGACAAGAAGGGAGGTGGAGAGTTTATCCTCCCTGCCTGGTGAATGCCATTTTAAAAAATTCTTCTCCCCCAAGGGCTAAACAAAAAACAGTCCTTTTAAATGACTCCCTTCATTATGGCTACCACTAACCACCTAATGTTTTCCTTCCTCCTTTTGCAGTTTTTGCACAACTGCCAGCATTCTTTCCTGATAAGAGGCCACCAACCACAGTGTGGTTCTGGCCAGTTTAAAGAGACAGCACATGAAGGGTATTTTCCTCTGCTTCAACTTTTGATGTAAAAGGTCAAATTATAATACACTCAAATGTCAAATCTCCACGCCTAGGTGAACATGGGATACATGTTGCTTGTATGCTAGTCTATTACAAATGTGCTTGCCACTCAATACTCATTGCTCCTCCTATAACATGTTCAACATGTACAATTCACCATCTCCTTCAAGATAAATGCCTATCCCTTTGCCCCTCCCACTAAACTTTGTTGTTTGCTTTTGGCCAGAGGCTCCTCTTCCCACCTTCAAGTTGTGAATTCTTCTTGCAGAAATAAAGTCCTTCTTTCTAAATTTATAGACTTGTGACACTTTTGGTAGAGAGTTTATAGTAAAATTTTTATTTAAAGGGATAAATATACAGGCATTGAATTCACAGTAGAGTTGTTTTTCTTCAAAGTGATAAGTGTATGCATGATAGACTAAGAAGATAAGATAACACCTTCTGTGATCTGGTGCTACTTGAGATCTGGTAGTTGAGAAAAATGGCAGTGAGTAAACCTGCAGAGAATCATTATAGCAACAAGGGACTGGCAATATCTGAGACACTAGACACTTTTGGAATCTTGGCTGTGTAGAATCCTGAAAGCCTTCCCCTGACTTTGACACCCATAGCCTGGAAAGATCTCCCAGAGAGGAACAGGTTTTCCTCCACCTACTGGCATCCCAAAGAGACTTACAGATTCACTGGAGTTTGTCTGTCAGTGGGCTGGTCTTCCAAGCCTGAACTGTGATTTGTTATCCTCTTACTTCCTTTAATAATCTTATTGTAACTGTTTGTGTGTGGAACTCTCAAAATGAACCATGAACTTGAGAATAACTAATTGCCTATTGGATCATCATGAAACCTTTCATGAAAATGAAAGGTTCGTGTTGGGAAGATGGCGGCCCAACCAGTTGGACTATGTGAGTCTCCGTGTAAGTAAGTTGAGTTTATGGAAAAATTTGTGTATATGCTAGTGAGTGAGTGGACATGTGAGTGGCTGACTAAGTGAGGGCTAGGGAGCTAGCAACCAGGGGTCTCCTGGTACAGCGACTGGTACCATAGCTGCTGGGCTTAAACCCTTGTGACTCCCGGGAGGCAGAAGCCGAGTGCCATTTTTTGTTTCTTTCTTTTTGTTTAATCAACAAACCTTCCTAGGAAGAAAATGCTGGGAGAGACAGTCTAAGTGGGGGCTCATGAACAAGTGGCCAGGGCCCTGTTGCAACAGCTGGTGCTGCAGCTTCTCTGCTTCACCCCTGGCTCTTCCCAGGTCACAGAAGTTGAGTGCCATCTTTTTTAAACAAACAAAATATTTTCTGAGAAAAAAACAGAGGAAAGAAACCATCATTCTAGACTCTCCCTCCCCACTGCAGCAGGAGAGAAACTGCTGGCTTCAGGCTTTGCCTCATCACTTCAGTGCTTGGCAGGGTGCTGGCAGCAGGGACTGTGGAGGGAGTCCAAAGGCAAAATCCCACAGAAGAGGACAAGAGAGCCACCCCACCACCATCTTGAAGGTGGGGCAAGAAAGCGCTCCAACTTGCTCACCATGGAGCAACAGATCCAATCTCTGTGACTGGCAGATCAACTACTTAGGGATTGATCATGACCCAGAGGGAATATACTGAAAGCACAAACTTCGGAGGGACCTGAGGAGTGCTGAGTTTCAGGCATCCCACCTGCTACCCTGATCCAGCCATGGAACAAAGGGTGTGGCCAGAAAATGATGAGGAAGGACTTCAAAGAGATCAGTGGTGAATACAGGGCTGACCCCAACCCCCTCCACCCCTGCAATTCTCTGAACATCAGACCAACATAGCTGGGCCACAACTGAGAGGGACAAACCCAGGTGGAGCCTAGACATCAGTCACAATAGGAGAACTCCATTCCAGGACAGGCCTGGCTGGGGCACCCCCATGAGTACATACTTGGGGAAGAGATAATCCTGCACAGGCCCACCAGAGATCTCCCTGACCATATGAGAGTGAGAGTAGAGGACTGAGATTCCATCCACCTTCACTGCCCCTCCTCCTTCCCTGATTTGGACACAGAAAAGAAAATGAAAGAGATGACTCTGCAGGAGACACCTGATTAGAGGAACAATTACAGAGACTGCCACAAGAAGGCAGGTTTTTTTTTTTATTTAAATTTTTTAAAAAATTGGTTGTTTGTTAGTTTATCTATTTTTAAAATATTTTTCTTTTGTGCATGAATATGTATGTGAGGGTTTGATCTGCATCCCCCACTTTTTGTCTTTTCTTTTTCTGTTTCTTTCTTTCATTTTTCATTTTCTGTTTATGTGTATATATGAATGATTGAGTGTTCAGCTTCCAATTTTGTTGTTGTTGTTTTGTTTTTGTTCTTTTGTTCTTCGGGGTTTTTTACTTTCTTGTTTTATAGTTTAAGGTGTGTATAAACCTATGTGTGAGGGTTCAACCTGAATTCCTTTTTTTTCCCCTTCAGTCTTTCTGCTTTTCTTCTCTATTCACTTTGTGAGAGGCATGTGTGCGTGTGTTTAGTTTTCTTGGTCTTTTATTGCTGCTGGTAGTTTTGTTTCACTTTGCTGTTATTCCAGTTTGTTTTATGGTGTGTGTATGTGTGTGTCTGTGTGTGTGTGTGTGTGTGTGTTTGTGTGTTCAGTTATTTTTTGCATTGGTTTCTGCTTTGCATTATCATATGTGGTGTGGTGGTGGGGAGTGGGTCTCAGGGAACACATACCAGAATAAGTGAACACTGTAATTTGCAAGTAGTTTCTGAATCTCAGTGCCTCTCCCCTACTTTATTCGAATTTCAAAAATTACAAGAGACAGCAAAGCTTTCCATCTACTGTCTTATTTCAAAGTAGAATAAATACAGAGCCCAGATCAGGGAAGAACAGAGGACTGGGCAATCATCAGAAGGAAAAGCCATTCACACTGACACTGACTAACAGAACTACAGAGAAAAACAAGAAATGTGTCACAAATGAAGAAAAACCAAGGAAAGATCTTAGGCAATTTCAAGTGTAGCAAAGACAAAACTCTTGAAAAATTAGACCTTGGTGCCAAAACAATGGAAGTCACCAATGACTGGCCCCAGAATATGACAGGGATTAGGGAATGGATGGAAAGAGTGAATAGGTTGCAAGAAAGACAAGATACAATGCTGGAAGAACTTGTAACAGAGATTTTGGCAATAAAAATGTTCATCCAGGAATAAATCACAAGATGACAAGCATGGAAAATAGAATTAATCTAGCTGAAGAAAGAATCTCAGAACTGGAAGACCAGAACATGGAACTAACCACATCTGTAAAACATAGAAAGAAGACTCAGAAAGAAAGAACAAAGCCTACAAAATATGTGACATTATATCAAGAAGCTGAACCTACGCCTGATTGGTATCCCAGAAGAAGAAAGGGAAATGAAGAACAACTTGGAGCAAGTATTCCAGGAGGTAATCCAAGATAACTTTTCCCACCTCACCAGAGATGTGACTAGTCAAGCACCAAGATACAGAGAACCCCCACAAGACATCAGATGAGAAGACCAATCCCTAGACACATAGCAATTTGCCTACACACAGTAAGCACAAAAGAAAAAATCCTAAAAGCAGCAAGAGAGAAAGGTCAGACTACCTGCCAGGGAAAACCAATGAGAATAGCAGCAGACCTATTGGCAGAAACACTACAAGTAAGAAGGGACAGGAACCCCAAAGTCCTCAAAGATAAACAATTTCAACCAGAATTTTCTATCCAGTCAAGCTCATCAGTGACGGAGAATTAAAATCCTTCCCAGACATCCAATCCCTAAGAGATTATGCAGTTTCCAGACCAGCTATACAGAGACACTTAAAAAGATACTAAGCACAGAAGAAAGAAAAAAAAAATGACCACACACTTCCCAAGAGAACAGCAGAGCACAGAATCAACAGAGAATACAGTGTAACAAGAAACTTGAAAGCACACACATATGTTACCCCAAAGTCAAAAGAAAACAAGCCAAAAAAGAAAACACTTAATAAGAACTTCATGACAGGAATAAACAAACACATTTCAATGATTAGCCTGAGTGTGAATGGACTAAATGCACCACTGAACAGACACAGAATGGCAAACTGGATAAGAAACCATGACACAATTATTTACTGCATCCAGGAGACTCATCTCACTAGAAGAGACACACACAGACTCAAAGTTAAAGGATGAAAAATGAGTTTTCAGACAAATGGATCACAAGAGAAGGCAGGAGATGTGATTGTATTATCAGACAAAACAGCATCTAAGCTATCAGTTTTAAAAAGATGCCAAAAGACCCTACATAATGATAAAAGGTTCAATCCATCAACAAGAAATATCCATCCTAACCATATATGCGCCCAACACAGGAGCACCAGCATTTATAAAACAACTGCCAAGGAAACTAAAAAAAAGATATTGACTCTAACAATATTATAGCAAGGGACTTTAATACCCCAATAACAGCCCTAGATAGGTCATCAAGGCAAACAATCAACAAGGAGATCCGGAACCTAAACTTGACACTCTACCAAAGGGACTTATTGGATACCTTCAGATTCTTCCACCCAACAATAACAGAATATACATTCTACTCATCATCACATGGAATGTACTCCAAGATCAATAACATCCTTAGCCATAAATCAAGCATAAACAAATTTCATAAAGTTAAAATATTGCCATGCACATTCTCAGACCACAGTGGAATAAAAATAAATATCAACACCAACAAAAATTTCCCAAAGCCCATGAAGACATGGACCCTAAACAGCATGGTGCTGAACAACTACTGGGTCAACACTGAAATCAAAGCAGAAATTAAAAGATTCCTAGAAACAAATGAAAATGAAGAAATATCTTACAAAAAAACTCTGGGATGTCATAAAAACAGTTCTAAGAGGGGAATTTATATCTCTACGAGCACACATCAAGAAAATTGAAAGATCACAAGTGGAGAGCCTAACAAATCACCTAAGGAAGGTGGAAAGAGAAGACCACCAAAACCCCAACTTTAGCAGAAGAATCTAAATCATCAAAATATGAGTCCAAATACGGGACATAGAAGACAAAAATATTACAGAAAATATCAACAAAACAAAAAGCTGGTTCTTTGAAATAATTAACAAGATTGATGGACCCCTAGTCAGGTGACAAAAAAAAGAGAAGAAAAGTCCTAATAAACACAATCAGAAATGCAAAATATGAAATCACAACTGATTCTGAAGAAATACAAAAGATTATCAGAAATTACTATGTACACCTACATGGAAACAAGCTTGATAACCTAAATGAAATAGAGTACTTTCTGACATCACATAACCTCCAAGGTTGAAACAAGAAGACATCGAGATACTAAATAGACAAATAACAACCCAAGAAATTAACTCTGTCATATGAAAATTGCCTACAAAACAAAGTCCTGGACTGGATGGTTTTCCAGCAGACTTCTACAAAACATATAAGGAGGAGCGATTACCAGTCCTATTGAAAGTATTCCAGGCAATTGAGAAGGATGGAATTCTCCCCAAATCATTTTACGAAGCTAGCACCACACTGATACTCAAACTGGGTAAAGATCTAATAAAAAAAGAGAATGACAGGTCAATATCCTTTATGAACATAGATGTAAAAATCCTCAAAAATATTCTAGCAAATCAGATCCAAAAACACACCTCAAAAATTATCCACCATGACCAAGTAGACTTTACCCCAGGATGTGGAGCTTGTTCAACAATTACAAGACCATAAATGTAATTAAATACAACAACAGATGTAAAAACAAGAACCACATAATTATATTATTAGATGCAGAAAAAGCTTTTGATAAAACCCAGCATCCCTCCTTGATAAAAACCTTTAAACACCTAGGTATAGAAGGAACATATCTCAAAATAATAAGTGTCATCTATGATAAACCCACAGATTCTGCTAAATGATCAGAAACTGGAAACATCTCCCCTGAAAACGGGAACAAGACAAGACTGCCCACTCTCACCCCTCTTGTTCAACATTATATTGGAAGTTCTAGCTAGGGTAATTAGACAAGAGAAGGAAATTAGGGTTATCCAAATAGGAAAAGAGGAAGTCAAGTTTTTCCCCTTCGCTGACGATAGGATCCTATACCTTGAAATTCCAAAAGAATCTGTGAAAAATCTGCTTGTACTGATAAAGAACTTTGGCAAAGTCTTGGAGTACAAAATAAATGTGCAAAAGACAGTTGCGTTCCTATACACCAACAACAAGAAGGCAGAGACCCAAATTGAAAACACAATCCTGTTTACAATAGCCACACACACAAAAAAATACCTCCGCATCTTCCTAACCAGAGAAGTAAAAGACCTTTACGAGAACTGAAAAACACTGCTCAAAGAAATCCAAGAAGACACAAACAAATGGAAAAATATTCCATGCTCATGGATAGGAAGAATCAACATTATTAAGATGTCCGTCCTACCAAAGGCAATCTATAGATTCAATGCAATACCCATTAAGTTACCAACATCATTCTTCTCAGACCTGGAAATGACAATACAGAAATTCATATGGAAACATAAACAATCATGAATATCCAAAACGATCTTTAGCAAAAGAAACAAAGCAGGAGGTATCGCACTTCCAGATGTCAAACTTTACTATAAGTCTATAATAATCAGAACATCCTGGTATTAGTACAAGAACAGGCACATAGACCAATGGAACAGGATAGACATTCCAGAAGCAAAGCCTCAATTTCTCAACGAACTCATCTTTGACAAAGCCTTCAGCAAAAACCACTGGGGAGAGAAGAATCTATTCAGTAAAGGGTGCAGGGAATCTATAAGAATCTTAGAAAAATGCAGAAGACAACCATATGGAAATTGCAACTGGCAACCAATTCTTATTCAGAACCCTAGATACCCATACCTTAAGAAATAAGATAGACAGGTGGGATCTTATCAAACTAACGAGCTTCTGCAAAGCAAAAGAATCCATCAAGAGAGCAGGGGACAGCCCACAGAATGTGAAAAAATATTTGCCAACTGTGTGTATCTGACAAAGGCCTAACATCTAGGATCTACAAGGAACTCAAATGTGCTGAAATGAAAAAAAAAACAACAAGCAGTCCCACTAAAAAATGGGCAAAAGACATGAATAGACACTCTGCAAAAGAAGATATATGGGCATCCAACAGACACATGAAAAAGTACTCAGTCACACTCATCATCAGAGAAATGCAAATCAAAACCGCATTGAGATACCACCTAACCCCAGTAAGAATGGCCATCATTAATAAAACAAACAGCAACACATACTGGTGAGAATGCAGAGAAAAAGGAACATTTCTACACTGCTGGTGGGAATGCAAACTAGTGCAACTTCTTTGGAAGACAGTGTGGCAATTTCTGGAAGAACTAAAATTGACCTTCCATATGACCCAGCAATTCCCCTATTGGGAATATACCCAAAGGAACTCAAATCATTCTACAAAAAAGAAACCTGCACACGTATGTTTGTTGCAGCTCTATTCACAATAGCAAAAACATGGAACCAACCACATTGCCCATCAAAGTGGACTGTATACAAAAATGTGGTACATATACACAATGGAATATTATGCAGTCACAAGGAAGGACAAACATTGGATATTGCTGCAATTTGGATGGATTTAGAGTCGATCATACTCAGTGATCTGTCACAGAAACAAAGAACAGAGTACCATATGTTCTCACTCATAAGTGGACCTTGCATAAATATAATACTATAAGAAAGGGATTGGCAGTAGTGGGAAACTATCAGTGGGGCGGGGGGGCGGGGGGGTGGTTGGCAATTGAGGACAATTGCTAGAGAAGGGAGGGTTACACCTCATCCTCAAGGGTACCTATGTTTGTGTACCTAACCCTGAATTATACCCCACATCTTTATTTTAAAAAAAAAAAAAAAGAAAGAAAGTGAAAGGTATGAACCTGGTTAACATTACCTTTAAAATTAACATAACAACTCCACTCCTAGGTATCAATTCAAAAGAAATAAATATATATGAGAGGTACCCCTCAAAACCCAGAATGTATTTATTAAAAATTGTATATTTATTCTTACATGTGTAAACTTCAGTCACCTTCAAAGTATTCTCCATTTGATGCAATACAACTAACGTAAGACTACTCAAAACAGTTTTTGAACTCATCAGTTTTGATACCTTTTAGTGCTTCTGCCATTTTTTTTTTCATTCATCTCTCCCATGAGCAAAATGTTTACCTTTGAGGACTTTTTAAAATCAGGAAAACAAACAAACAAACAAAAAATTTCTCCGGGCAAGATGGAGTGAATAAGGAGAGTGGGACCTGGGAGTCATGTTGTTTTGGGTCAAAAACTGCTGAACACTTAGCGAGATGTGGGTAGGTGTATTGTCATGGTAGAAGAAACCAGTCACCTGTTTGCCACAACTTAGGATGCTTCTTCCACAAACTGTGACTCAACCCTATCAAAACTTCCAGATAAAAACTTTGGTTGATCGTTTGAGCTGGAGGAACAAATCTGCGTGAACTACAAGGTGTCCTACTCTCTAAAAGATAATTCTGTTTTTTGAGGAGTTCCTCTCATATGTCCATACAAAGACTTATGCACAAATGTTCTGTTGGGACTTTGAAAGTGACACCAAGTGATGCAAGGGCTAGCATTTTGACATGCTGAGATCTCTTGGAAAGTGCTGAATCAAGTCCCTCTAACTTTATCATGTTTCGTTATCTTTTCATGTCAAGCATGGGAAGAACTCTGAAATTTTCTTATCTGGCCAAAAAAGCTTCTTTCCAAAAAACACATAGTTACCTTCTTCCCCTCCCTGAAATCTCATTAGCCATGGCAGAAAAGGAGACAGAAATGCAATCACACCTGGAAAGACTTCTTTCATAAGATAATGCCTGCCCCTGCAGTTTATTCAAATTCCAAAATGAATCATATATAATTTAATTTCTGTTCATTTGTCCTCCCTGATGATTATTTGCTGCTCCTCAAAAGAATTGTCTCCATTCCCTATCTTTTCCCTCCTCCATGAACAAAGGACCTATGTTCCCTGCAGGTGGTTCACTTATAGTCCCAGCTACTCCGAAGGCTGATAGGCTGGGGGACAACATGAGTTCAGGAGGTTGAGGCTACCATGAGCTATGATTATGCCAATAGCTGCACTTCAGTCTGGGTGATATAGTAAGATTCTGAAACAAGGAAAGGAAGGAAGGAAAGAAGGAAGGAAGAAGAGAGAGAGGAGGGAAGGAGAAGAGAAGGAGGGAGGGAGGAGAAAGAGAGGAAGAGGAAAGGGAAAAAAAAGAATATATAAGTTTCTGTATCTCACTGGGTTATTTTAGGGTAATCATTCTCCTGTGGTTCTGTGTTGCACATATGAAAAATGATCTTATATGTCTTTTGTCTTATTAATCTGCCTTTTACGAGTTAATTTTCATCAACCCTTCAGAGGGAGAATGAGGAGTGTTTTCCTGGTCCCTACAGTTCTTAGCAGCATTATTTATAATAGAGAAAAAAAATGAAATAGATAAAATGTATCAAACAGCGAACAAACAAAATGTAGAATACTTAAACAATGGAATCCAAATTTGTATTTATAAAGAATGAAGTGCTTATACATGTTATGATATTGAAGAACCTCAATAAAATTTTATTCTAAGTGAAAAAGTCAAAC
The DNA here is from genome assembly GCA_963574415.1 of Tarsius wallacei. Lineage (NCBI taxonomy): Eukaryota > Metazoa > Chordata > Mammalia > Primates > Tarsiidae > Tarsius > Tarsius wallacei. The sequence continues at coordinate 11,024 of CAUYQG010221492.1, forward strand.
AAAAAAACCCCATTTTGTATGATTTTATTTATATAGTATATCTAGAAGGATAAAATGGACAGAAATATAAAGTAGGATTAGCCTGGGGTATGGTATAGGAACAAGGAATGACATTATATGGACCCAGGATTTCATTTTTTAATGAAAATGACTCAAATATTCTAAAATAGCACTGCTATGATGCTTTTACACAACTGTATGCTTACTAAGAGTTATTGAATTGTATACTTAAAGATGATAAAACTTTATTTACCTCTATGTATTTGTTTTTCAAAAATAAAAGAAACAGTATCTGTCCTTTTATATTCTTAAGCTAACAGACATATTATTTCTCTTTATTTTTTCTACAACATTATTGTTTAAAATATGTTGCATAACTTATTGTTTATTATAGTTTTTCTCAAAATGTAGATGACAAAAAGCTTTATAAACTTTGATTTGTATTTCAAATAAATGAAGAGTGCTAGTATATCAATCAGTATTTTTAATGAATTAATAAATATTCTATGTTTAAGTAATACAAGGTCACTTACCAACTACATTATGGTATATCCAAAAATATAAATTAGACAGAATGCAATACAAATACAACAAAGATATTCTTTTATTTTTAATTATTTGGGGACTCAGAAACTGTTACCCCCAATTTGGTGCTTTGATGCACTAAACTGAAGAAGACTCAAGGTCTCTCTGTCCTCCCCTCACCTCCACCAACTCTCCTATGTAAGTTAAAATGTCTTTCCTGCTTAAGAGAAGCATCACATAGAACAATTGTATTTCTTCTCCTCCCTGTAGAAATAAGAATGTAACCTTTCTTAAAATTATATATAAATGAATTTCTGCTTCCTAATCTATTATTCATTCTACCTAGTAATGTCTCAACAGATCTTTTCTCCACCCTCCTATAAGCTGCTTTGCCAGTATGTAAACTTATGAACCCTGTTGGTGAGTGGTAATCACTCCATGGTTCTCCCCATGCATACACATTAAAAAAATATGTATGCCTTTTCTCCTACTTATCTGCTTCTTGTCAATATTTTTTTCAACAAAACTTCAGAGGGCTAAGGTCAACTTATCTCTTGGTCCCTACAATTGTTATGATTGCAAATTTTGTTCAGCTGTTTTTAGTTTTTGCAGTATTTCAGGAAAATTATTTCATCTAAAATTATTATTTTTCTGATTATTGATCCTATGATTTTCTTTTATTCATTCATGATGTAATGTGTACTTACATGGCTTTACTATTTATGTTTCCATCATTCAGTATATCTGCATACTATTAGGTAATTACTTTGTGAATCTTCCTTATCTCAATAGCTGGATTATAGATCCTTAAAGAAACTGAAAATTTTCTGTGCCTTTATGTAAGAAAATGCTAATTAATGTGATAGCTATATAAAGAATAAATATGCATAGATGTAGTTTCTTAAAACATATGTTTTAAATTCCAAGTATAGGAGCCAATGAAAATTTTTCTTCTCATCCTCTGAAAGTTGGCCAAACTCAACAGGCAAAAGACAGATTAGTAGAAGAAAAGGCATACAAAATTTTATTTTAATGTGCGTAGCTCAGAGAAATTACAGGAGAATAATTAACTATAACCCGATGGGGTATAGAAGCTATATACTTTTCCTCCTGGGAGAAGGATGTATACAACTGAGAGGTGTATTGCAAGGTGGGGGACAGAGAGGTATAGGAGTAAAGGTTGTCCTATTTTGCAGATAAAATCCCCCAGGTAAGTTCTGAAAGCTACCTCAGAAGAATAGATGAAAAGTTTGTCTGGGAAATGACTGATGATGACTTCAGTCTCTTTCTCTTCTTTGGTGGTTGACCTTTTCTGGTTATTTGATTTGAATCCTAGGAGGAGTTTGAAAACAAACAAATTTCTTTTGAGGCTTTCTTGATCAGATAAGAACATTTCACAGAAAGATTATCTCTGCACTTGGGTGAGTGAGGAGAGTAAGGATTAGAGGCTGAGTCTAAAGGATCTCAGTATGTCAAAGCACCAGTCTTTGGGTTATATTTTCTGAGTCCCAAACAAGAAAATCAATCTCAGCAACAATGTTAAGTGACAAAACTAAAAAAGACAAAAAATTGAGTTGTGGAAGATTATTTGTCAAATTAGTAATGACAGATTGTTGATACAATTTAGTACAAATAGTGTGAGTTCATACAAAGTTTTTCAATATCTTGCACAAAATAAAAGAAAGAAGTGTTTTTTCTCTTATGTCCAAAATGAATTTAATATTTTTTCCTCTTATAATTATCTTTCCGCCCAGGATAAAAATGCTTATGAGCACTTACTAACAAATAATGTTATTAACTCCTACTATATATAATATAAGAAAGAAGAAGTATTTGTTGAGGTTTTTTTTTGTATTTTTTGTTATTTTAAACTCAGCATTTATAAAAGTGTCTTTATTATTATTTAGCTGTGGGTCTTATTTTCTTGGAACCAAATAAAAAAATAATAGATTAATTCATGTTAATAAATATCTATACCAAGAAATATTTTTAAATGAAAATTAGGGATGATGCTATGTGTGTAACATTAATTTAAACATTTTATTTTTTAATCTAATTTAATCCTCAAAAGTTGCAATTCTCACAAAAATAGTAGTTATTATTATTCCCATTTTATAGGTAAGAAAATAAATTGAGACTGAAGTTTAAATAAAAAGCTTATGCAACTGTTTGAACTCATTTCAGAAATAAGTTTTTTGTTTACACTTCAAATCTTTACTTCTTCAACTATGTAATACATTTTCCAGTAGACATTAATATTGCGTGCTGGTGAATGCATTCTTAAATGTTTCACAGGAATTTTAAACAAATAGATAATTTGAAGAGAAAATATTCACATTTGAAGTTTTTTTAATCAGCTTTCTTTGTTATAATGTACAGGGCACTGGCATCTAGCACCATAATATTTTCTAAGACAAAAATTGTTATGTTAGCTAAACTGTAATTTTAGTGTTGGTAAGTAGTAGATGATATGTTTGACATTTACTTTATGCTACTTTTAATTTAGAAATGAAAACTATTTTGTCCCAAGGGATTGCCTTCTTGTAAAGTATGTCTTGATTTAAAAAATATCTTTTTTATCTGAGATATTAACATGGAAACAGTGATGTTAAACAATAGCTCCAAAATTGTAATGGGAAACATGATTTCACAAGAAGAAAATTATTTATGGAGGTAACATTATTGTATAATCTCCCACAGGATCTCTACATCAAGATTGATTTTATTATATTCTAAAACAAGTCACCTACAATCACTTTAAGATATAAAGCAATGTTGAATTAAACAATATTACAGAACAACTCAAAGTATGAGCAAAGACATCTGTTTATGTTACCATAAATAGTTATGAGCTGAGGAGCTCAAATGGCTTTGCCAGCAAAGCATTGCCTCCTAATTTATTTTTATAGAAAATGGAAGTCTTATTTTCACGGTTGGGTAGTTTGCATTCAAATGTACCAGTCACTTCAAATGCATTCACTTCTACACAGCATGTTTTATCGTAGAGCACAAGATGGAATTGCTAATGATCGCTTGTTGGGTAGTCATATTCTCCATCAAGAATTTTACCTTATTTCATTACATTTAATAAATATATAATTAATAAAGATTTAATAAAGTATCTATGCAAAGGTGAAAAAGAAAATATGAATGCTGTCTAAAAATCTTGAAATTTTGACAATTCTTTCTAGGTGCTGAAACTGAAGAACTTTCTTAAAGGATTTTTTTTTTTCCAGTTGTAGTCTCACTCAGTCATCCAGGCTGGAGTGCAGTGGCATGCTCACGGCCACTGCAGACTTTAACTGCTGGGCTAAGGCTATTCTGCCTCAGCCTTCCAAATAGCTGGAATTAGAGGCATGCATCAGCATGCCTGGCTTTTTAAAGGATTTTTTAACAAAGAAAATGATAAATCTCTTTACTAAAAATATTTTAAATATTAAAACTTAGCCGGGCTCGGTGGCTCAGCCTGTAATCCCGTGCTTTAGGAGGCTGAGGTGAGTGGATTGCCTTAGCCAGCGGGTTCGAGACCCGCCTGGGCAACTTGGCGAGACCTCATCTCTACAATAAATCAAAAAAATTAGCTGGGCATGGTAGCGCGCACCTGTAGTTCCAGCTACTTGGAAGTCTGAGGCAGAAGGATCGCCGGAGCCCAGCACGTCGAGGCTGCAGTGGCCGGGAGAAGCCACTGCACTCCAGTCTGGGCGACAGAGTGAGACTCCAACTCAAAAAAAAAAAAAAAATTAAAACTTTATGGATAATTTTTTTTAGGAGTTATCTCATTTTGTCACCTAGGCTGGAGTGCAGTGGCATAAACATGGTTCACGGCAGCCTCGACCTCCTGGGCTCTGGCTATCCCTCCAACTCAGCCTCCTGAGTATCTGGGACTACAGGCATGCACCACCATGCCAAGCAAACTTTTTGGGTTTTTTTGTAGAGGTGATTTTTGTAGAGTCTTGTTATGTTGCCAAGGCTGGTTTTCAACTAGTGAACTCAAATAATACTCCCACTTTGGCTTCACAAACTGCTGGGATTACAGGTGTGAACCACTGCACCCAACCTGAGCCACCATACCCATCCTAAAAATTTCAGTGAATAAAAAGTTTTTGAAAGTGGCTATTATGCTGATTGATGATAATAACAGAAGACAGGACAAGTAATACATTTCCAGACATGCATTTTTAATTTTGAAAAAGTTAATTTGTATTTTTTAAAAGTTAGGCATTGTTAATTTACATAGATATTTCTACCCTTTTGTTTTATTTTATTTTATGTTTATTTTTTTTTTGAGTTGGCGTCTCACTCCATCACCCAGACTGGAGTGCAGTGGCCGCTGCCCGCCACCGCAGCCTCGACCTGCTGGGCTCCGGCGATCCTTCCGCCTCAGCCTTCCGAGTAGCTGGAACTACAGGCGCGCGCTACCACGCCCGGCTAATTTTTTTTTTTTTTTGATTTATTGTAGAGATGAGGTTTCGCCTGCCCAGGCGGGTCTCGAACCCGCGGACTCAGGCAATCCACTCACTTCAGCCTCCCAAGGCGCGGGATTACAGGCTGAGCCACCGAGCCCGGCGATATTTCCACTTTTTTTAAACAGAAAATATAAATTATTTTCAACTCTTAACATATGATGTTTACACAAAATTATGCTTGTTCACCTGAATATTCTAAATATTTGTAAACCTTTCAAAAGCAATTCATGGAGAAATATTTTTTAAAAATATATAAATCATTGTAAAAGTTGTAATATTTTTCACATCTCATTTGATTATTGTGTTAAAATAAATAAACGGAAGACCATTAACTTGAGACTCTCCCTTTACTTTGAGTTTTTAAGGAACAAACTGCAACCTAACAGAAGGAAACAAACCAAATGTATATATATATATACACACACACAAACACACACACATATATATACATATATGTGTGTGTATATATATTATATATATATATATATATGGAGAGAGAGAGAGAGAGAGAGGGAGAGAGAGAGAGAGAGAGAACACCCACGCTGGGTTTCAAACTATCCCTAACAGCCAAGCTTCAGTCAATCATAGCAGTCAACTGATAATGCCCAAATAAGGCAAATGACTCATCATATCATGCCCAAATAAGGAAAACATCTACCCTTAGCAAACCAGGTGATTTCTTAATTTTGTTTCCATATTTGACCTATGATCACTCCCTGCTCATATTGCTTGATGGATCTCTCTGAACTTATATCATGCTCTGAAGGCTACCCGATTCATGAATTGTTGTTTGCTCATGTTCTGCTAAGTTTAATTTGTCTAAAGTTTTTCTTTTATCATATCCATGGTTTTATTTTACTATTTCAAAATTGTTCTATATGTAAATAAAATGGAGTTCTTAAAATTAAATATGACAGACTTACTACCCCTATAATAGAAGCATAATAAAGAAGTGATAGAAATGAGATGCTGGCATTTAAATATGAAAAATATAGTATATATCTTAGGAGAAAGGAAATAAGATAATATTTAGCAAATCAAACATAACACTTTTTGTTACTGTTTTTCATTGCTATTTCTATAATAAAGTATATATTTAGTACTTACTTCAACAAAGTCCTAAGTGCTGTATATATTCTATGATATTTAGTATCACAAGTCTATGAGACTATGACAGTTAATGGTCTCATACTAAAGGTGAGAAAATTGTAGCTTAAACAAAAATAATAAATCTCTCTCTCTCTCTCTCTGTATGTACATATATATATACATGTATATGTGTATGTATGTATATATACATATGTATGTATATATCTCTCTGTGCATGTGTGTGTGTTTGTGTGTGTGTGTATGTGACAAAGAGAGAATTAGTGTTCAATCAGGAAAGCAAAACTACCAAGAAAGTTATGATATAACCGTTAATTTATAAATGTTAGACTTTAGTCAATTTTAGTTATAGGTAAAATATACATTAATTTGTGTTTTACTTAAAATGCATATTACATTTGATGGGAGATCTGAAATCTCTGAGTCAGCAGGGCTAGTCATCAGAAAGAAAAACTCAGTACAAAAACATATATCATTAGAAGAGACAATGGAACCTACGAGTCAAACTAGAACACATGTCCAGTTTGACTTCTGTTTTCCATAGCTTCCTATTTCAATAGTGCAAATTTTCTGCACATGCATGTGACCTGCTCTAAAGATAAGGACAACACAAACGAAAGTGGACAGTATATGAGAAGGCCTCCCTGCTCTTCTTTATCTATAAGGTGAGTCAATTAATCAGTCAACCAATAATGTAAGTAATAATTTATATGAGCTACAGAGCTGCTTGCCTTTTTAAATTGATCTACAGAGCATAAATTTGCTCAATTTTACCTTCAAATTTCATGAAAAATTACCTTATGTCTAATTTCAAGATAAACTATAGAGTAAGAAATTCTGAGAAATGTGGTACTAGCATGACTAAGATGACAAACTAAAATGCTACACTCTCTTTTTTCATTTTTACTTATGTGCAAATAATATTTTTCTATATTTTTTGTTTTACTTTTTTAAACCCAAAGTTGAGAAAAATACTTACATTTAAATTCTATAGAATTAAATTCTGTAAAAATTACTAAAGTAGAATAGTTGTCAAGAATAAAAAATGTTATTTTTCAAAGGTGATTTTTAGAATTATCACTTACCTATAGAAAAATACAATAAAGCTAATGTCCTACTTAAATACATTTCCTTTCAATACATATTATAAATATTTGAAAAATATTTGATATAATATTAAACACAGGAAGAAATCACATGAAAAATCTGGTATTTTCCATGAATAACTTCAAAAATGAGAATTTCTTGATTACTTAATAATGACTGAATCTACTTGATTGTACTAAAAAATCATATTTTGCTATAGATGGCAAGTTAGTCTGTACACCAAACTATTACACAAAAATCTATTAATAATTATAGTTTTTGATTCCTGGAGGGTAATATTTCTAAATTAAGTAATCTACTTATGTTTCTTACCATATTTAAAGAGCAAGCTTTCAAATTTTACCAGGGTAGACATAAAATTTGTATTTGTAAAATTATGCATTGTTTCAACACTCCATTAAAACACCTGTAAGTAACACACAAGATAATAGCAGACAACAACATTGAAATAAGACAAATATGAGTTATGTCTGAGCAAAATGCATACTAATTATAACATTGATGGAGTTAAATTTGCAACCATATAACTAGATGTATTAGTGATACCATTTACATCACTGAAAGATCGGTGCCATTAAAAAGACTGGGGATATTTTGATGCAAATTTATTCTGTTATAAACGTTTATTTTTCAAAGACAAAAATATTAACTATTTTGCCCACTCAGTCTTAAGCACTTCATACCATGTAAGGCTGTTTACATGGTCAAATTTATTTCATATTTATCACTCTCAGCAACTCACTATTTTCCTCTATTCATAGACTCCAGATCCCATTACACAAACTAAAATGGATTAGCATTTAGAAGGAAAAATAACACACTCTGATATGTTTATTTATTTGGGGAAAATTACTTCTTAAAAGCAAAAGCAAGAACAGTGTATTGCAAACAATCCATTATAAGAGACTGAAACTTCAGCTACTACTCCTGTAGGAGAGATCACAAAATAAGTTGCTTTACTGGGACTGGCAAAGAAACCTAGCACATATCCCATGTAAATCTAGCAAAATTTTAGTCAGTGAAAAGCTTAAGATATTAAGCAAAAATTTATAATTCCTAGCTTTGACAACAAACATACATTTGAAATTAATAACTTGACAACTACAAAATGGAAATTGACTCTGGTTGAGATAATGACACCTGTGCTTAGAGAAGTGTCTGTGTGTGTGTGTTTGTGTGTGTATCTTCAAAAAATGTATCTGACCATCAAGTAGTTAGAGGAACTAGATGTATACACCCACTGTATATAAAAATGAAACTGGACAAAATTAAACAATAACTATTTTCAGGCATTGGAAATCAAACAACAGACTGTGATCATGAGAGAACTATATCAAACAAGATGAGATCTTTTAATTTGGGGGTTTTCTGGCTTTAAATACTGAAAGCACAGAGTAAGGAGAAGTGTCCCAAGCAGTAGTCTTCCTGAGCTTTCAAGGTGATGAACCAATATTAGGAGATAGCATCACATGTTAACAATTTCAGGGCACAGTTTCAGAGAAGAGGGAGGTTCAGAATAAAAGAACTACATTAATAGTCATGGAGTCCTGTTGAATTGTCTTGAACAGTAAGACAAACAAAATATATAAAATACCACAAACTTTGATAAGGAATGACATGAAATAGTTTATATATAGCCTGAAGATAAAGTTTCAACATACAAGAATAATATTTAGAACTACTTTATGTTAGTTATGCCTTAGGATTAGGGCCAAATCATCATTAATATATCGTGTACCCATTAATATATAGTGTACCCTAAAAAGAATTTTAAAAAGAATAAAACTCATTATTATTTAGAAGAAGACAAATATACCCACTCAGTGAGATAAAATTATATAGGTGCAGTAGCTCAACAAATACTAATAAACACATCAAGAAGCAGAAACACAAACAGTATAAACAGAAAAAAATATGTGAGTCAATAAAAATAGACCCAGAAATGATAAAAGCTGCAAAATTATTAGACAAGAGCATTAAACCTTTTATTAGACTTATGTTCAAATTAAAATAAAAAGACCTAAACATAGTGACAAGAAAAATTTAAAAAATATAAAAGAAAAACCTTCAAAAGATGGAAACTATAGTATCATTTAAAAAAAAAATCACTGAAATAGGATTAACAGCAAATTCAATATTAACTTTATAATAATGAAAATGATTCTTTTAGAAAATTTGAAAAATAACAGAAACTAAGCTTATAACAAACAACAAAATGATTTTTAAAATATAATAATTTTTTAAAAGTCAAAGAGAATGAATAGTTTAGTTGCCCATGAGGTAATAACAAGTGACCTCACCAATTTTTATTGGGGATGTAGAAGGAAAGAAGTTAGAAAGTATAAATATATAAGGAATTATAAGCATATTCTAAATTTGATGAAACAATAAACTGGCAAGTCTAGGTAACTCAAGAAAGCTCAGCTAAAATAAACACATAGAAAACAATATTTTTCTGGAGTTTTCTCTTTGTTACAATAGGGCACTTCTCAAAAGAAGACATATGGGCACCCAACAGACACATGAAAAAGTGTTCAGTCTCACTCATCTTCAGACAAATGCAAATCAAAACCACATTGAGATGCCACTTAACCCCAGTAAGAATGGTCATCATTAATAAAACAGACAATAACAGATGCTGGTGAGAATGCAGAGAAAAAGAAACACTTCTACACTGCTGGTGGGAATACAAACTAGTATAACCTTTTTGGAAGACAGTGTGATGATTTCTGAAAGAACAAGAAATTGACCTTCCATATGACCCAGCAATTCCTCTATTGGGAATATACCCAGAGGATCTCAAATCATTCTACAAAAAAGATACCTGAACATGTATGTTTGTTGCAGCTGTATTCACAATAGCAAAAACATGGAACCAGCCATGTTACCCATTGAAGCTGGACTGGATTTTAAAAATGTGATACATATACACAATAGAATATTATACAGCCATAAAGAAGGACAAACATATGGGCTTTGCAGCAACTTGGATGGATTTAGAATGTATCATACTCAGTGATCTATCACAGAAACAAAGAACAAAGTATCACATGTTCTCACTCATGAGCAAATCTTGAACAAGTATTATAATACTATAAGAAAGGGATTGGCAGTGGTGGAAAACTGCCGGGGGAGTGGGTGGGGATTGGCAGTCGAGGGAAACTGCTAGGGAAAGGAGGAGCACAGCTTATTAACAAGGGTACCTGCGTAATAAATGTTTGTATACCTAACCCTGAATTGTACCCCATCTTTAAAATTAAAAAAAAAAGAAAACAACATTAAGCCACATCATAATCAACTTCCAAAAACATATAATAAAAAGAAAATTTCAAAGGAAAAACACACATTATGTGTGGTTGAAGAAGAAAAAGACACATTACAGAAGACTTCTCATCAGAAACTATACTGTTAAAAAACAATGGAAATGCTTTGATTCTTCAAATGTTAAAAACAAAACAAAAAAATCCAGCCCCAAATTCTACACACAATATAAATCCCTTCCAAAATGAAATTGAAGTAAAAAAAAAAAGTTTTGTGGACAAACCAAAGCTGAGGTACTCAGACCAACAATAAAAAAAAAGTTGTAGTTTTCCATCTGAAGTAAAACAATAATGAGTAAAAAATAGGGACAAAGAAACAGTAAATTGTGAGCAAACAGTTTTAAAACTTCATTTCTAATTTTTATTCTTATTGAAAATAATTGAGTATTACAAGCAATGTATTAAGTATATTTTGCAGGTTTATGATATATGGAAAAATAAAATCTGTAAAAACAACACAGATGGAATACAAGAAAGAAAGAAGCCAGGGAACATCATTCTTTTGATCACAACTACTTTTCTCATTTATATGGATTAGTTCACCTTCAGTAAATTTCTCTGGTGTGTATCTAGTATCTTTAAAATAGGGGCACTATTAACATTCTAATAGTAAGCTATTTTTTCTATAACTTTATTTTTATTCAATTTAAATATTATTTTCAGGATTATCACTTTTTGCTGTGTTTTCATCCCTAGTGGAAAATTTCATCTTACCATTTCCCATTTTTTTCAAGTGATTTTAATAGCAGATGACAGGAGGCACATGATGACATAACTACAAATCATATTGTTTGTGAATAAACTAAATAATAGATGCACAATGACCAAGTAATGTATCAAGTTCTTGTTCATTGATAATGATGTGAATCTTTTATTCATGCAGTACTTTACAAATTAAAAAAAATCACATATGTATATATATATATATATATATATATATATATATATATATGGAAGTAGTGCATTTTTAGTCACAAAAACTGAAACCTTGAAACTTTCCAAATGTGTAAACATATTTTGTATGCTTATTTAGCAATTTAAAAAAACTGGAATACCACTAACATGAAGTTTCTAAAAAAAAAGGTATTCTGAGCCAGATACAAATATGAAAGATACAAGAATTGTAGATACATAAATCTATCTGTATCTATCTGTCAAAATACTGAATCTATCTATATCTATTGTCTATCATTTTGCTTCTTTTCTATTATATTTCTATCTATCCTAAGAAAGAAAAATCTCATTCATAGTGATTAAAATGTCAGTCCCTACAAAATTACAACAGAATTTTATTTATTGCTGAGTTACAATTTGCATATGTACATAAATTTGCCAATTTCATCAAACTGTACAATTTAGAGTTGCATTTTATTTTCTGTATATTAGGTCTTAAAACAATTTTAAAAAAAGAAGGGCTAATGGAAAACCCAATCCCCTAAAAAAATTAGCTCTAAAATTTTGACAACAAAATGTTAATAGCATTTGAAAATATTAAGTATACTTAATAATATAAAAAATATAATCTTCATTTAAAATAATTGCCTATGCTCTGCATCTGTTTACTTAATCTCCATATATTCTATACCTTATGATTCTGATTTTCATAACTCCTCCACTGAAGTGACTCATGTCACCATCATAAATGATTTAAATGTACAAAACACAGTGCATATCAGGTTCTCATTTTGTTGAAACTGTTGTTGAAAAGACACGACTGGGTTTATTCTTTGGGTGTTTCAGCTACACTGGTGTTACATAAAAACACGATTTTTCCACACATACACAAAAATATAAAACTGTTTCTAAAATATAAAAAAGATAGTTTTAAATGCTTGTAACTACTTTAAACAATTAAGCAACTTTATTATCAATTATTTTATTTTAAACATGTTTTAGTTCTATTTATTTATTGAAAGAATATTTCTCCCAAATTTCATGTGGTAGAAACATAATTTCCAAATTCATGTGTTGACTGAAGATAGGGCTATTGGGAGGTAATTAGGATTAAATAAGGCCATCAAGTACATCTATATAAAGAGGAAGAGAGAGCTGAGCTACACACATGCTCTTGCTCTGTCATGATGTGATGCCTCCTGCATCACATTTATTGAAAGAAAGCTCTGTAAGATTAAATATGCATGAAAATAGATTAAAGCAGAGTGTGAAAATTTTCCTATTATCACTGCAAAACTTGTTTTAGTATCTATGACTTCTATGGGTGACTATTAAACTAAAACCCATACATATTTAATTTTACATATTTTTACTTTAAGAAAATCTATTAAACATCTTGCTTTCAATCTTGACATTTTCAGTAAGACATACACTCATTCTTTAAAAGAAATAGTAAATTTAAAAAGTAATAGTAATTTCTTAATAGGGTTACATCATAAATATAGTAAGAAAGATGTTCTGTATATGCCAAAGAATTCTCAAGCCCTGGGCACAGCACCTTTAAATTATGCCATCAAATAAATATACGGGAATGAAAAATAATATTTATTTCCTTCTGTCTCATTTCTTTCTTCTTTTTTTCTTTATCCCTTTTCTATCATCTCTTTCTCTCTCTCTCTCTCTCTCTCTCTCTCTCTCTCTCTCTCTTCCTCCCTCCCTCCCTCTTCCTTTCCCCTTGGATCTCTTTTTATTTGTGGCAAGTGCCCAGGATGACTATACGATTTTCCTTTTTAACATTGCTGAATACTAACTACTATGCAACTACAGCCCAATCCTTCCTTTTTCAAAGACAGAGAGTTGATTTTTAAATGTGTATGGTTTGCACAGCAGAAAGACATTTGTCTTTTCAAATCTGGCCAAGAAAGAACCTTGAAGATGGCAACTTTCCTAAAGTTGTAATACCATTCCTGAATTAATATAGTGCCTTAGTTTAGTTTTTGTTGCTATTACTGAATGTCATAAACTGGATAAAATATATCAAAAAGAAGAAATTCATTTCTTTTAGTCACGGAGACTCAGAAATTCAAAGTCAAGGGGTTACATCTAGTGTTGGCCTTTTTTCTATTTCATCAGATGGCAGGAGGCATCACATCATGACAGAGCAATAGCATGTGTGTAGCTCAGCTCTCTCTTTCTCTTTATATAGATGTACTTGATGGCCTTATTTAATCCTAATTACCTCCCAACAGCCCTACCTTCAGTCAACACATGAATTTGAAATTACGTTTCTACCACATGAAATTTAGGAGAAATATTCAAACCACAGTACATGGTATTCAAGATAGCAAATAATTAAACCTACTTCTAACATTTGTGTTTCAGACATTTGGATCACTTCAGATTACTGTCTCATACTGACTCTAATCAAGTCACATTAGATAAAGTCTATAAATGTCCATAGATAAATATGTGTACATTTGCTTTGTTAATGGAATTCTGTAGTAATGTTCATTAACATGGTCATTTGGCTGCACAGGGGAGTATAAATAAGAAAAGAAACAGATAGAACATATGGAGGCACATACTGTTGTCATTTCCAATTCCATTATGCAAAATAGGAGCTGTGTTTGTACTTATGAATTCTACTCTGTAACAATACATTTATTAGGCAGAAGCTTTATACAAATTATACAACTTTCAGTATAGGAATTGCACTAAAAGTGAAGTAAACATATTACATTTTGGTGATTCTATATAAAATAAATACACAAATAAGTTAGAGGAACTAAATTATGTGATTAATGATATAGTTCACTGATAGTTCTACTTGATTCTGTATCTAGGTTCATTTAACTAGTGGCAGTAAAAATCTAAAATATTTTTCTGAACAGAATACATACAATAGGATGTGATAATTTCTAGAAAGAAAATATATATGTTCCAATAAAAAAATAAAGGATTTATGTTATATCAAAATATTGCCAATTTGGTAGATGAATCTACTGTTTATGATATGACTTTATGTGTCATTTCAGTAATAATTATCATAATTAGCTATAATTATTGTTAATGATAATACTATATTAAACAGATTTGTTTCCCTGAGTCCTGTTATATTTTTAAGAATATGGACAAGACTTAATGCTAATGATGATACACTTGGAAAACAGCATAGATTATTCATGATAATTCAGTACCAAGGATATTGTTATTTAGTGTGTGATCAATTTAGCAATCTGTATTTAAAGGACACTGAATCCACTGATTTTTAAACTGTTCTAAATCATGCTAACTGCCTGCTTTTTCTGAAGATTTACTATGTCACAAATTTTAACTTGCCTGGATAAAACTGAAGAATGCTATTTATAGCTAATATTTCACTCATATGACATGACCATTATAATTTCTGTTCAACTCTTTGTACCCTTAAAATATAGCATTGATGTTCTGAAATAAGGTGGTTATTAATATATCACATTAATGGTATTAAAGGCATTATAAATATTAACAAATATTGCTTATTTCATGTAACTACTAAGTGATATGGAAGCAAATCATATACATGTTGTCTAATAATAGTCCATGGGCATTTACATTGTTTTTTTTTTGAGTTGGAGTCTCACTTCGTCGCCCAGACTGTAGTGCAGCGGCCACGGCAGCCTCAACCTGCTGGGCTCTGGCGATCCTTCTGCCTCAGCCTTCCAAGTAGCTGGAACTACAGGTGCGCACTACCACGCCCGGCTAATTTTTTTGATTTATTGTAGAGATGAGGTCTCGCCAAGTTGCCCAGGTGGATCTTGAACCCGCGGGCTCAGGCAATCCACTCACCTCAGCCTCCCAAAGCGCGGGATTACGGGCTGAGCCACCGAGCCTGGCTGATTTTATTTTATTTTAAACAACATGGAAGACTGGGAATGGTGGCTCCAGCCTGTAATCCCAGCACTTTAAGAGGCCAAAGCCAGAGGAGTGCTTGAGGCCAGGAGTTCAAGACCAGTCTTGGCAAGACCAGCAAGCAAAAGACCCTGTCTGTACAAAAAATACAAAAATTATCCAGTCATGGTGGCATGTGCCTGTGGTCCTAGCTGCTTGGGAGACTGGAGTGGGAGGATCGCTTGAGTGCAAGAGTTCGAGGTTACATACCAGCCTTAGCAACAGAGTGAGATCCTGTCTCAAAAATAAACAACCAGCCAACCCTGGAAAGTCTCCCATTTTTAACTTCTGGGCAACTTTATTATTCTTTCCATTGCCTGCCTCCCCTTTTAAGCCTATGTGTCACTATGCTAATGTTACCCCTTTTTGTATTTTCCAGGAAGTGAGTGCTTTTGGTGAGGAAGGAGAAGGTGATTATCTGGATGACTGGACAGTGCTCTGTAATGGGCCCTACTGGGTGAGAGATGGTGAAGTGCGGTTCAGACATTCTTCCACAGAGGTACTGCTGTCTGTCACAGGAGAACAATATGGTCGACCCATCAGTGGGCAAAAAGAGGTGCATGGCATGGCCCAACCAAGCCAGAATAACTACTGGAAAGCCATGGAAGGCATCTTCATGAAGCCGAGTGAGTTGTTGAAGGCAGAAGCCCACCATGCAGAGCTATGAGTCTAGAGCTTCTGAACCACTGTCACCACACAATGTTCATAGACATCTGCTGCTGTTTCACCTTGGGACCTTGCCACAAGTTCCCTGGGTAGTGGACATGACACCACTGAGATGATGATGCACAACAGAAAATGGCGGCTGTGTTTGGAAGCTTCAGCCCTTCACAGTTGAATTGGTTGCTTTCCCAGTCAGTTCTTTCTGAGTAGAGGACTTGCTGGTGAAGGGGCAGATGCTTTTATTTATACTGATAAAACTGAGGGGTACATCCCTCTTAGCTGGGAAACTTTTACTCCTCAGGAGCTTGGCATCATGGATTATTAATGTGTGTGACTTTTCCCCTATTTTTCTTTCTCCGAAATGAAAAAAAAAAACTTAATAGTCATTGTGTTGTTATATATTAAGTGTGTTATTTATGATCTGCTTAATCCTCAAGTCCTAAGACCCTTTTGAGGTCCTGGGAGCCTTCAGTGTGGGCCCTTCTAAGATTTACCTGCATCCAAACCTTTTCTGTCTCTCCTTTCACTTCTAAGGCATCTCATCTTTATTAGATTTTTTTACTAATTGTGGCTAAAGATACTCAAAGGATACAGTATAAATAGCCAGTGAAATGTTTTCCTTTGTATCTGTTTCTGCAGATGAGAAAAAGGGATGGGGTAGAAATAAAGAACCAACATTTATTCACTGCTAAATACTAGGCTCCATATTCTTTTTTTTTTTTTTTTGAGTTGGAGTCTCACTCTGTCACCCAGACTGGAGTAGAGTGCAGTGGCATGCCCCCGGCCACCACAGCCTCCACCTGCTGGGCTCTAATGATCCTTCTGCCTCAGCCTTCTGAGTAGCTGGAACTACAGATGAGTGCTACCACACCCGGCTATTTTTTATTTTATTGTAGAGACAAGGTCTTGCCAACTTGTCCAGGCTGGTCTCAAACCCCTGGGCTCAGGCAATCCGCTCGCCTTGGCCTCCCAAAGTGCTGGGATTATAGGCTGAGCCACTGAGCCTGGCCTCGGCTCCATATTCTATATCTGATCTTGTTTAAGATATTACATTTTTACTAATGCAAAATAGAAAAGTTGAGTGGCTGTCTGAACTCTTAAAATTAGTAAATAATTTGGGGATAGGAATCCAGTTGTGCCTGACTCATGTTCTTTTTACTGCACTACAATTGTGTTTAGGTTTTGGAAAACAACTCTTTTTTTTTGACAGAGCTTTCTCTGAAAAGGTACATAGGAAACTTTTTTTCTTTTTTTTGAGTTGGAGTCTCACTCTGTCGCCCAGACTGGAGTGCAGTGGCCGCTCCCGGCCACCGCAGCCTCGACCTGCTGGGCTCCGGCGATCCTTCCGCCTCAGCCTTCCGAGTAGCTGGAACTACAGGC
>CAUYQG010221494.1:0-15328 GCA_963574415.1 Tarsius wallacei
AGAGAGAGAGAGAGAGAGATCTCTTGCTCTTCCATCTTCTGCTATGGGATGATGCAGCAAAAAGGCCTTCACCAGATGTAGGCTTGGACTTCCCAACCTCCAGAAATATAAGCAATAAATCTTTTCCTTATAAGTCAGCCAGTATCAGTTATTCTGTTACAGGAGCACAACATGGACTAAGACACAGGGGATTTCAATGGACTTGTTTTGTTGAGGATTTGAGGGAATGACCTTTTCTCTCATTTTTTTGGCAGTTCAGTCTTAGATACCTTTATTTTTATTTTTATTTAAAATTTCAATAGCTTTAGGGATACAAATGGTTTTTGGTTACATAGATGTTTTGTGATGCTGGCAAAGAAGTCTGGACTTTAAGTGTACTTGTCACGTCCACACTTCCACTACTGTACATTGTACCCGATAGGTGATTTTTCTTTCCTTGCCTTCTTCCGACCCTCTTCTTTCTGAGTCTCCAATATCCATTATATCACTCTATATGCCTTTGCAGACCCATAGCTTAGCTCCCACTTTTAAGTGAGAATTTATAGTATTTGGTTTTCTATTCCTGCATTATTTCACTGAGGATAATGGTTGCCAATTCCATTCAAGTTGTCGCAAAAGACATTATTTCATTCTTTTTTTCTGGCTGCATAGTATCACATGGTGTGTGTGTGTATCATATTTTCTTTATCCACTGATCAGTTGATGAGCATTTAAGTTGATTCCACATTTTTGCAATGATGAATTGTGCTGTGATAAATGTGTGAGTGCAGGTATCTTCTTTGTATGATGATTTCTTTTCCTTAGGGTAGATACCAAGTAGTGGGATTGCTAGGTCAAATGCTAGATCTATTTTTAGTTATTTGAGAAATCTCCATACTGATTTCCATAGAAGTTGTATTAATTTACATTCCCACCAACAGTGTATAACCATTCACTTGTCACCATATTCATGCCAGTATCTATTTTTTAAAATTTTTAATTTGTATTTTTCAATCAGTACTGCAAGCAAACAGAGTTTTTGTTTTTTAAATAATGGCCATTCTGATTGGTATAAGGTGGTATCTCACTGTGGTTTGAATTTGCATTTCCTTATGATGAGTGATGTTGAACATTTTTTCATATGTTTATTGGGCATTTGTATATCTTCTTTTGAGAGATATATGCTCATATCGTTTGGCCTCTTTTCAAAAATGAATATATGAAAAGATGTATTTTAAGGCTATGTAAACAAAGTGTTTCTTCTTTAAATTGCACTCAGAATTTTTCCATCCATTAGTGAGTTTGCTAAAAGTAATTGTTACTGTGGTGTTCTAGTGGTAAATCTATATTCTGCATTATCCATCTACATTTATTTTCTGGAAAGAAAAATTGTCTCTTTTTTCTTCTTTTCTTTACTCCTTTTTTCCCTTCCTCCCCCCACCCCCCCCCCCCCTTATTTTCTTTTTTCCTTTCTCATTTGGATTTTGGACCTCAATGATTTCTAAGGGTCCAGGGGTGTGAAGTGTGCCAAGATATTTCTTGTAAGAAGAACAGTAAGTTATTACATTTGTCTTCTTCTGCACCATTTTCTGGCTTCCAAGTTGTCTGGCGTCCTCCCTATGGATCTCCCACTACCTGCAGGTCGCAGGGAGACAGATGCTGTGGCAGAGCCACCTGGGTTTTCTGAAGAGTAGGAGGCGAAACAGTTAGTGAAACAGATTGACTTTTCAATTTTTTTTCTTGCTGATTTGTTTGAGTTCTTTGTAGATTTTGGATATTAGTCCTCCATTGGATGTACAGTTTGGGGATATTTTATTCCATTCTATAGGTTGTCTGTTGATTATTTTGCTGTGCACTTTTTAGTTTATTTAAGTCTTACTTATTTTTGTTTTTGTTGCATGCGTTTTTGGGGTCTTAGCTAAAAATTCTAAGCTTATTCAATGCGTTTGTAGAATTTATTTCCTCATGACTATATGACTCAGGGCCTTAGCTTGTTTTCTAGCTGTTGCCTGGAGTTTGCTCTCAGGTACTAGAGGTTACTCAAAGACCCTATGGGTCACCTGTAGTAACTCTCCATATGGGCTTCTTCAGTATGGCTATTATCTTCATCAAGCCATCAAGTATCCTTCCGCCTCAGCCTTCCAAGTAGCCGGAATTACAGACGCGTGCTGCCACACCTGGCTAGTTTTTTATTTATTGCAGAGATGAGGTCTCACCAAGTTGCCCAGGCGGGTCTCGAACCTGCGGGTTCAGGCAATCCACTCGCCTCGGCCTCCCAAAGTGCTGGGATTACAGGCTAAGCCACCGAGCCCAGCCTCAGTTCCTTTTTAAAGGGCTTTTACTTGATTAAGTCATGTCCATCTAAGAATCTCCTTTGGTTAACTCAAAATCAGTTTATTTTGGTTTTTATTTACATCTGTAAAATTCATTCACCTTTGCCATATTCTATTGGCTAGAAGCAAGTCACAGATTCTGACCACACTCAAGGGAAGAGGACTGTACAGGGTGTGAACACCAGAGAATGAGAATCATGGGGGCCATCTCAGAATTCTGACTACCACATTTCCTATTCCCAAGAGTTGTTTCTTAAGTTTCTGTAGGTTTACTGCTTAACACTTAATTAAGCTGCTCTGAAAAATTGGAGGACAATAATAAAAATGATAGGGCTGTGGTTGATTCATGTTCTGTCTTAATGAGAGTGTGGGAATTGTAGATAGAAACTATTCCATCTAGGTTATGTCTGTACTATTACTACTCCTGTAAGTACTACTAATACTACTGTTAGCTAATACTTATTGAGCTATTACTATATATCTGATTTTTTTTTTTTGAGTTGGAGTTTCACTCAGTCGCCCAGACTGGAGTGCAGTGGCTGTTCCCAGCCACCGCAGCCTCGACCTGCTGGGCTCCGGCGATCCTTCTGCCTCAGCCTTCCAAGTAGCTGGAACTATAGGCATGTGCTACCACACCCAGCTAATTTTTTTGATTTATTGTAGAGATGAGGTTTCACCAAGTTGCCCAGGCAGGTCTCAAACCCGCGGGCTCAGGCAATTCACTCACCTCGGCTTCCCAAGGCGCGGGATTACAGGCTGAGCCACCGAGCCCGGCCTATATATCTGATATTACTCCAAGTATTTTGCCAGAATTTTATCTTCATAATAACCTTATGAGATTAGGGCTATTTTTATCATCCCTGTTTTATAGACTGGGAAGTATTTGCATGGAGAATTTCAAGACGCAAAGCAAATAGGAAGCAGAGCCAGGACTCCAGTTCAGGTAGTAAGCCTTCAGAGCCTGACGGCACTAGATTAAGCTTTCTACTATATTGTAGGACTTGCAAACTTCAATTTTTAGTTGTTCCTTTTTGAAATTTATGCTGTTTTTCAAAAGTTCTGTTATCCTTGTTCATTTGCTACAACTGAAATTTACTGACTTGTATTTTAGTTTTTTTTTCCCCTGTGAAAGAGGTTCTATGATCTTGCTTTTCTTCAGCATTTTTTCCTAGGAAAATGATATTCAGCCTGTATATACCAATAAAGCCACAATGGTGGATAAAATATGAAAACGCTTTTGTACTGATAGGTAAATAGCTGTCTCACTCCTGAACACCCTTCCTATCACGTAGTCTGCTTGAGTTCCCGGCTGAAGACCCTCTGGGCCTCTTTACAACTAAAAGACTGACATATGGCAAAGTAGGGGGGTCTTCAAGCCTGCTTCCATTCTGACTGGTCAGTGCTATCGGAATTGATATTTTGCATGTCATCCTACCTAGAATAGAAGTCAAAGTCAATCTTTTTCATTTTCTAGTGTCTTTGTGTTTTCTGTTTTATCTAAATTCTGGAATTCTCTTTCTTTTGTACTTAATCTGACAACCACTTTTAAGTGCTACATCATGAGTCAGGTCAAATATTACTTCCTCTATGAAGTTTTTATGAAGTTTTCTCCATATACTATGAAGATTTAAAACCTCGTGTTTTAGATTTCTCTTATATTTAATACATACCTCTAAAATATACTAATGATCTCATAATGTTTATCTGTATTTATGACTCTTTCCTCATTAGAAGCAAAGTTTTCCTTTGGGCATTTTCAGTGCCTAGTATAGTTTATGAGTACATTATATTGTACTTGTAAAATGATTCCATGAATAATTGGTTAGATTAACCAGCAAGCAGCATGGCTGAAGAGACTTTAAGTGTGGCTGAGGATATGTGGTGAGATTCAAATCCAATAAAACCATTCAGTTGGAGTCTTTAGGAGGTAAGTCTAGAATATGAGCATAAGAAAATTGATAAATCAGTGGGCTAATGCTTAACTATTTTTCCCTTTTCTATAAGCATAAATAATCAAGAATAGACTATGATAAAAATGATTCCTTTTTATTGCTTAGAGAAGACATACAGAGAGAAACCTAATGGGCTCTATTATTCCAATTCCACTTCTCTTGTTATTATGGAGCATAACATTTAATATAGGTATTAATGTTTATAATTTTCTGAGCACCTATTTATAATTGAGCACCTATGTACTACATAAATTACAATAACTGATATTATAATTAAGCATCTACAACTTATTGAGCATCTATGTACTATATTCTGTGCTAAGTGCTTTACAAATTTAGCAACTAAATTAGCAGTGCAAATCTAATTGTGCTATTTCCTGACTTAAAACCTTTTAAGTGATTCCTCATTGCTCTTACAATAAGATTCAACTTTTAGGCAAGAAACTTATTAACTCAGTTCTTGTGCTAGAGATGACCTTCTAGGAAGCATTTTTTTTTTTTTGAGAGAGAGAGGGTCTCACTCTGTTGCCCAGGCTGGAGTGCAGTGGTGCAATCCTGGCTACCTGTAGCCTCAATCTGCTGGGCTCAGACAATCCTTCCACCTTAGCCTCCCAGGTAGCTAGGACCACAGGCACACACCACTATGCCTGGCTAATTTTTACATTTTTTGTAGAGACAAGGTCTTGCTAATTGCTTAGGCCAGTCTCAAACTCATGGGCTCAAGCAATCCTCCCTCCTTGCCCTCACAAAGTGCTGGAATTACAGGCATGAGCCACAGTGCAGGGCCAGTAAGGCTTTTCTGATTCACCAGGTTTGGATTAGGTGACACTCCTAAAAGTCACCCTATATTTCAAGTAAGTTGAAAAGCCCAAATTATAAAAATAAGTATTAGTTATCCTATGCTAATTTCTTATTACTTAAAAACATTTCCTGTGAACTTTTGTCTCCTCCGCTAGAATATAGATTTCTTGAGGACAGGTACCTAACATATTCATAGTTCTAGAACACAGTTCTAAATAAATGTTGAAGGAATACATTAATCTAAAGGGAGAAATTACGTTAGAAAAAGCCGAAATTTACCATCTAATATTTTTTCAGGCTCTACTTGCCTTGCGAAACACATTTACATTGACTCTAATCATTTAGTTCTCCTCTGTTGAGTTAAACGACAGTCATTATCACCATTTTACAGATGAGAAAACTGAGTAACACACTTACTTATTCCAAGGAACAGACAAGGAAGCTGCAGTAGTTAGAAGAGCCCAGATCTTCCAACCAATAGAGTAGCGACTCCTCCACTACTTCCTGTGGACTTCATTAAGGCTTGACTTTAAGCATAAAATTGATGGCATGAATGCAACCTCTGGTGAGAAGGTATGACTGAAAATGCTTGCTCTGTCACCGAGCAGCTGAAAGAAAAGATGTGTTTTCTCCATGCACTCATTATTAGTACAGTTCGAAGTATGTTTTGTGATTTTAAAACACAAATGATGACTACATCAACACACTCAAGGCTGTTTTGAAAAATCTTTCCCTCTGCTCTTTAACTCTCATCTTACCTACTTAATTTTCTTTTCCGAGCCTCATAGAGGGCGCTCACAAAGTGCTACTCGATGACGAAGCTCCACTCAAAAATACACCCCACGCTGCAACTCAGACGCGCAGCGCCACCACCTCGGACTTCCTTTTCTTCTCCACGGCAGGAGGCGGGGCCAATGTCCCTCATTCAAATAAAAAACCAGCGATTTGCATGGGGAATGGCCAGCCCGTGAGCTTATTGGCTGATAGCATAGTGGGCGTGGTATATACGGCGAGCACGGAGCCCCGCCCACATTAATTTGCATAACGGCCCCGGCGCGTGCAAGGGAGAAACGGGTTTGTTTTTGAATCTGCGGAGGCGGCGGCGGTGGCAGCGGCGGCGCGGCGACTGAAGCGCGCGAGAGTGAGGCGACAGCGTTGGGGACGGCTGCGCGGGACGGCTCTGTTGGAAGGAACTTGGTTCCCCCTCCCTCATCTCCCGTCCCCAAAGGTATATGTGAATCCCAGGGACCGTTATAACCACATTTTCTTAAATTACTATTGTATTTCTGAAGAGTCAAGACCGCATTATGGCGGCTGCGGGAATCGCGTGTGCGCCTGCGCGGTTGCGGAGCTGCGGGTGGCGCTGCATGGGAGCACGTGATCTTGCGGGGTCGGGCTCTAGCTGCAGTCGTGCAGCTGGCGGGGCGGTGGCTGCGCAAGCGCAATATTCATTTTCAAGATCTAATGTTCTTGTTGGACGCCATTTGGGTTCTAGATTTAATTTCCCTCTTTCTTGAGGGGTTTCGTTTTGTCGCTCTCAAATTTTCACATTTTTCAAGAAAAAACGTTTCTCTTGTGTTGCTTTCCTGTGCCGACTTCAGGCTCTTCTCCTCTATTTCTCCGATTTTTTTGAGAAGCTGTGGGCTTAATTTTTTATAAAAAGGACTGTCACCTGTGGTTCTTGATTGTAACTTCACGTTTAGAGTACTGCTGGATCCGGGTGTATGTTTAGGGAGGTAAAGATCAGCACCTAGTGGTGTTCTTACGGGAAGTGCATTTATTTCAACTGCATGTTTGCAAATACACTTTTTAACCCCGTTTTTACCAGTCTTATGGATGTGTGGAATGTTTACAAAAAAAACAGTTTTATTTTTTTGAAATATGGTGGGGGAGAGGGGATAGTGGAAGAACTTACAATGCAATTTAAGATGAAATCTCATCCTGGGTATTTTTAAAAAATAATTTTTAACTAAGCCAACGAAGATTAAATTTTAATCAGTTTGTATGTTTCTGAACATTTGAATTTTTCATGTTTTCAGTCCTTTAGATCGCTTACCCATTATTCTTTCAGTTAGATAATTATTGTTATCCTTTTTAACTTAATCAACTCATTTCATTAGCATTTTTATTTGGGATGATATGTAAGATGTAACACTTGATAATTTTTGTAATGAAGAGTTCTACAAAGAACACTCAATTACACTGAGGCCTTTAAAATGAAATCAAGTGAGCCATCAATAAAAAAAGTTAATGATTTGTTTGTTAATTTCTAAACATTGTACTATATACATTGTGTATAAGACACAGTTGTGTTATGAAGAAATGACATGAATCATCAATTAAAAAGTCTTTTTTAAAAAAAATCTTGTACCATATGCATTGTATGTAAGACACAATTGTTGTGTTTGATTTGAAGAAGGTAATATAAATATGGTACTGATTATTTTAGTTTAAAATGGGGGTGTATATTTAAATCTTATATAATACATCTTGGGGGAAGTTATGTAAGATTTGATATGATTGTGCAAATTGTTTCTCATTAGGCTAAAAACTTGTAGATTTTTTCATAAACTTCATGTCTGGGTCATATATACAATTGGTTTCTTGCTTGGTTATATGACAAGTTTGAATCAGTCTGCTTGTCAAATGAGTAAGTGGCTGTTGCTTTATAATCTTGGTATGTTTAGGGATATTTTTATTGCCTAAAACAAATACCCTTAGAAAATGTTAACTAACATGAAATAGAAAGGAATACTTTTGGTTGGTGGATTTTTAAATGACATAACATATGAGTTGGAATGGGTTTATAGGAAAGAATCTTTTTTTCTTATCACAATTTTTATTTGTCCTGATGTAATTGCTGGATCTCTGAGATCTTCTACACAGAAATATATTTAGAGGGCAGTTGTGTAATCTTGTCCCTATGTGCTTGGTGGAGTGGTCACCCAGCAAACTCTCTCCCACTTGCTATTTCAGGTGTTCTAGAGTAAAAATATGCTGACTTTTCTATATCTCTGTATGTATGTGTATACGTATACATACTTAGGTTAAGAAAAGAACTTTCATCTTAAGGCATGGTATACTTTGCACTTTCAGAAAAATGAAATTCTTTAGTTTCTGTGTTTAAGTTTATGTTTACATTTGAATATACACATGGTTGCTTCTTAGGTTAGAGTTATTTGGAAACACTGAAGAACATAATAATAGGCAATATAAATATTTATCGATAGACAGTTTTGCTATCATGTTTCTTATCAGGCAAATGTAACTCTATTAACTTCATAAGGTTAATGAATTGTTTGAACATCAACTATTTGTTCATTGGTACCCTGCCAATAACAAGCATATTTTGAAATTTTAGTTTGGTGTTTATGATGCCATAAGATGTTGACACGTATGCGACAAGATGTAGATATTAAGACTAGATTACTCCAGGAATGAATACTAAGTTACTGAAGTTATTTGAAATCTTTATAGTTTTGTAAATTTTAACATAAGATTTAGTTTAGAAATATAGATTTGAATGATTAAGCCATAAACCATTAAAACTGCATTTTTTTCTTTAAATTATGATTTGATTATGATATATTTAAATTTTTTACCTTATTTATTATAGAACACTTGAGAAATGTTAAACATTAATTAGTCACATTTATAAACTACCATTCTAAATATTTGGGGAATTTTTTGACTTTCTTTTGCATGGGTTATCAGTCTATAAATGTTTATTGATCTATTTATCAGTATTTTATTGGTACTGTAATTTTATTTCTCCTCTTAGCTTAGTATTATGAGTATTTTACCAATTCATTATTCTTCTAAAATATGTTTTTAGTAATTACATAATACTACATTACGAAAATATCCCAAATATCGAATATTATTTTTAAACCCTGATTTTTAAATGGCTACATATTATCTCTAATAAGAATACACTGTGACTTATTCAACCTTTCTGTTTTGATTGACCATTTTGTTCATTTCTCTATTATAAATAATGCTACAATAAATAATGCTACAATGAACATTCTTGCATATGAGTCATGATCTATATCAGAATATTTCCTTGAAATTACTCATTCAAAAGGCTTTTAAAGTAATTTGCAAAATTGATTTAAAAACTTAGTTGTTTTGAAAGCATTTTTCATACCACCATAAGTTAGGTGGGTGAAAAATAGTAGTAGCTCATTAACTTATTTTTTGAATAACTAAGTTGAATTTGTTAATGTTTATATGTATTTTCTGTGAATTAGCTGTTTGAAGGTTTTTTTTGCATATTTTTCTGTGGTGAATGTTGATGTTTTTCTTATTTTTTTACTGATAGCTATCAATGGATATTAGCTCTTAGCTTTTCATATTTATTGCAGTAACGTTTTTATTACCTTTTAAATTATGGTTTATGTGTTCAAAAGTTTTCCTTTTTTGTTATTTATTTTAATTTAAAAAAATTTTTCTACCTAGCCGCAGGTGTTCCTTTGTATTTTTTATTTTTAGAGACAGGTTCTTGCCCTGTTGCCCAGGCTGGAGTGCAGTTGTGTGACCGTAGCTCACTGTACTCCAGCACCCTCAAACTCCTGGGCTCAAGCAAGTGTCATTTCTTAAGTCACCTCCCACTCCTCCAATAGCTGGGACTACAGGCATGTGCCACCATGCCCAGCTAAGTAAAAAAGTAATTTTTTGTAGAGTTGTGGTTTTGGTTTGTTGCCTAGGTTGGTCTTGAACTCCAGATTTCAAGCTGTACTGGCTCAACCTCCCAAAATGCTGGGATTACAGGTGTGAACCGAGCCTGAGTTTGTATTGTCTTTTTCATTTGTGATTTCTTACAGTTCTTCTTTGTCTAGAAAATATTACCTATTTTGAGATGAAATAAATGTTTATTTAGTTTATTTTTTTCCTAGAACTTTTTTTCTGGAAGTTTTAAGTGAACTTTTAAGAAATGCTTTTTAATCTATATGGATGTGTAGATGTATTTTGACATAATGTGTATAAAGATGGGCTGCTAGTTTTTATTTTTTCCAAATATCTACTTTTCTCAGAGTTTTATGTTGGTGATCCATTTCTTTTCTTACTGCTTTGGTTGCTTCTTTTGATCATAACTTATGTACTAGGTTTAAGCAAACAATTCTGTTTTTTTTTCCCCTAGGGATGTTTAACCTAGGGTCATTGGCCTCTAGGGGTTCTATAGATAGGATGTACATACATTTATGTGAGTCTACATATGTGCATTGTTCTGGGGAAAAAGTTACAGCTTTTGTTAGCTCCTCAAAATAATATATAACATTTAAAAATAGGTTAACAGCCAGTGTATCTGGGCCTTACTCTTATAGCATTACTGCATTGTTTTATTTGCTTTGTAAATGTCTGTTTGTAGTGCTATACACTACATAAATATCCACTCAAAATTCCATTTCAAAATTTTCTTCGCTGATTTTGTCTGGTTTTGCAGATGAACTTTAGATTCATTTGGTTAAATTTTTAAAATGCCAATTAATGGTTTTGGTTAGAATAGCAATACACCTAATTTATATATTTCTACCATTTGTTTTTTCAATTCATGAATATGATACACTCCATATGGATTCTGCCAGTGTACAGTTTTTAGGAACTCTGGGAAAATTTGTGACTATGACTTCAATAAGATGGTATTTTAATGTTTTCCTAGTGCTGATAAAATGTTAATAGGGATAGGTTTGGAGAGGATATGACTTTGATGTTTTTAATCTGTTTTAGGACATGGTGGCATGAAAGTAGACCAATATGAAGTTAAAAGTGGAAAAAATAGTTTACAAAATATTGTACAGTATTTGAATTCAATCTTATTTTGTTAAACATAGACTATTTTTTTTAATGGAGGAATTTTTAAAAGTCATTTAATTCCTTTTCTGGTGCGGATGGAGCTTAATCCTGTAATAAATATAAAAATCTTTAATTTTAATTTTAGTTTTCTTGGTAGTGTTAAATTATTGTATTTTTTCATAAGGATGTTTCCTTAATTATTAGTATAAATTTATTCCCTATTAGTAATCTCCATTTCTATGCTGATTGCAGTGAAAATTATTATCTAAATAGAGATGTATTTCAGAGTAGTTCACTTTATATCTTTTAAATAATTGGTTCAGGAGTCAGGTTATTGTCAAATGATCTTTTTTTGTTTTCTGTTTTTTTGGAGTTGGAGTCTCACTCTATTGCCCAGGTTGGAGTGTAGTGTCATCATCACGGCTCACAGCAGCCTTGAGCTTCTGGATTCAAGCTATCTTCTTCCTGCCTCAGCCTCCTGAGTAGTTGGGACTATAGATATGTGCCACCATGCCTGGCTAATTTTTTGATTTTTTTTTGTAGAGATGCAGTCTTGCTATGTTGCCCAGGCAGGTCTCAAACTTCTGGGCTTAAGCAGTGCTCCCACTTCAGCCTCCCAAAGTGCTGGCATTACAGGTGAGTCACTGAGCCTGGCTGAAAATACAATTTTTGTTAAAGTAGTTAAACTTAAAAACTAGTGGAGGCATGTAAAGAAAAATTAAGAGAATATATAACTTAACTGTTAAAATATTACTGGCTTTATGAAAATGGATCTGGGAAATATATATGAAATATTAAGATACTACTGACTTTTCTTAAGCATTTTATTCTTTTAATGAAAAATTTCTGTTTTCGGGTCGTTTTCAAGCCAGTTTGTTCATAAAATATATTTACTTTTTAAATTCCTTTTAAAAAAAAATTTTAGTAGAGACGAGGTCTTGCTGTGTTACCTAGGCTGGTCTTGAACTCCTGGGCTCAAGCAGTTCTCTCGCCTCAGCCTCACAAAGTGTCAGGATTACAGGTGTTAGCCACTATGCCCGGACAGATATTTTAGATATTTAGATATTTTAGTTTTTTTGTGTAACCTTTGCCCTAAGTTGAGAACTTTTCCTAGTTCTGGTGAATTATAATACTTGATTTCTCAGACTATAACAGATGAGAAGTTGCAAATTAGGGATGGGAGAAGTGCTATTAGAGAAATGAATTTGAGTAGGGGCATGAAATGATGGGCAGCATTATGAGAGAGGGGGTCATATTTCAAGTGTTAGAAGCAAGAATTTATAAACTAGTTATGAGACTGTTTAGTTTGGGAATCAGTATGCCTAGAGCTAAATCAGTTTTTATAGAATGTTCATTATGGTAATTGATCTTATTAATGATTGATCTTATTAATGATTCTAAATTGTGGAGAATATTCAGTTATATTTAAGAAGGCAAGGTAATGTGATTTATTTTAAAAAGTTTTTTTGAAAAAGATTTTTAATATAATTTTTTTTGTAGAGAGAATTTTGAGAATAATGTTCCTTCAAGTTCCTAACAGTTGTGGGGAATATTATAAATTAAAAAATTAGATGATGTTCTAACATTATTTAAACAGTAGATAACCAAAGTATCATTAATTAGCTCTGGGAAGCCATAGTCCTTGTCACTTCCCTAGAGTGTTTAGAAATTACCTATCCATTAGTGGAGCTTCTCTTTTGAAATTTTTGCTTATTTGACTTTGTGCTATATTAGAGAGCCCAAGACTATTTAAACATTCCATGCAATTTTCTTTCTCAGATTGTTTTACCATCCACAGAGTAAATCAGGGGTTTTTCCTAGCATTTTAGTTTGTTCAAAAAAGAGAAGTGAATTCCACAAAATTAAAATTTATTTACATATGCTCCAGGTTGCATGGTGGAAACCATTTTGTGTTGGAGACAGAGTGAATGCTAGAGAGCATTTTCAGTTGTTTAGGAATGAGTGGACTAGGGCTAACTAGGGCTTATTTATATGGTGTGAAAGTTTTCAGTTTTGAATTTTGAGCATTTGGATTTTAGAATCTTTAAGAGAATGACTCAGGCATCTCCTTGGTTACCTTTCAAAAAAATTCAGGAGGCCTACTGGTATAGTTGATAGTACTTTCCTGAGAGTCTTCATAATTGGACCTGTATAACCATGAATATCTGGTAAATAAGATGAGATTCATTAACTTTGCCATTAGAAATACTCATTTATTAATATCTGTAATTTTCCATTGCTTAGAATACTATGTTTTTTGTCATTTCATATTTAATAACCGGGAATAACTAGCTGTAAGCTCCTAGTTTGGGTGAGAGAACCCCTTTGTATAATGAACATCTGAGGTAGTAGTGTCATGTTTTACTATATGATACTTTCCCCCTTTATTGTTTGTATAGTCTTGTGCTACTTTGGGAAAATTATTTCTGGTTGCATACCTAGAAATTATGTGCCTATCACTCTTAGCACTTTTGCATTCTATTAAGAAATTAGAGTTGTATGTTGAATAGTGATTCACAGAACTGTCACAGCTATGAAAGACTCTCTTTGGGTCAGTAATTCTCAAAGGTAATGCCTTGCACTTTGTAGAAGAGTAAACCTAGAAGACAGAAAGGGAATCTGTTGTTTTGAGGACTAGAAGAGTTTGATCAAACAAAAAATAATTACTTGTCTGCTGCAACTCATTCCTAAGGTTTTGGAGCCTTAGGAGTGTATCTGCCTTGTTACCTTTATAAAATAGAAATCTTAAGGAAAGAAAAAAAATGGTGAAAAGCATAGAAGGAAACAGAGGGATCACTTTTGAACTTCTTTTTTTTTTTTTTTTTTTTTTTAGTTTGAGTCTCACTATTTCGCCCAGACTGGATTGTATTGGCCGCTCCCGGCCACAGCCGTCTCGATCTGCTGGGCTCCGGCGATCCTTCCGCCTCAGCCTTCCAAGTAGCTGGAACTACAGGCGCGCGCTACCATGCCCGGCTAATTTTTTTTTTTTTTGATTTATTGTAGAGATGAGGTCTCGCCTGCCCAGGTGGGTATCGAACCCACGGGCTCAGGCAGTCCACTCACCTCAGCCTCCCAAAGGCGCGGGATTACAGGCTGAGCCACCGAGCCCGGCTGAACTTCTTTTATTTCTTTTAGGTGGTAAATATTGTCAGAAGTGAATAGACTGTAGGTTAAGATGCTAAAGTATAAGAGACTCCATTATTGTTGCTTAAATGATAAGTGTTTTTTCTCATGTGGCAATACAGAATAAGACTGTATAGAGTTTATAAGTGGCTTTGCCTTAACATATATATGACTTTCATCTCTAGGTCAAACACAACTAGTCCATAGTTTCACTGGCCAGGGACAAGAGAGAAAGAGCAATGGGAGTACACATTCTTTTGAGAGTGTGATAAGAAAGTGGCACATATCACTTTGGCTCATGTTTTGTGATCATTTAGTTATTGAGACATATTTAGCCAGGAGAGGAAGGCTGGGAAATTTGTTGTCTAGCTGGATAATCATGTTCTCTGCTAAAATTAGAGAATTTTATAAAATAAAGAGATAAATGGATATAGTGAATAGCATTTTCTGCTGTATAAGGGAGCTGGGGAAGTGGTCTCTCAAAGTAATTCTTAATTTGTTACTGAAATCTGGTTCTTTAAGAGTTAGGTCCTTCCAACCTGGGCAACTTGGCAAGACCTCATCTCTACAATAAATCAAAAAATTAGCGGGGTGTGGTGGTGTACGCCTGTAGTTCGAGCTACTTGGAAGGCTGAGGATTGCCTGAGCCCAGCGGGTTTAGGTTGCGGTGGCTGTGAGCATGCCACTGCACTCCAGCCTGGGCAACTGAGTATGACTCTGACTCAAAAAAAGAAAAAGTTAGGTCCAGTTATAATATAATTGTATATCTTCTTTTGAAATGGTTTTTGGAGCATTGTTTTCATAACTTGTGGCTGAGGTCCCAGTGATTATAAATATTTCTCTCAATTTGATAGAATTCTTAACCACTCTGTTTGTCTTTGAAAACATTAAATCATCATTAGTTTTATGAGAATTATAATTTTAATTTTTAAAACTCAATGTAGTATTTTTAAGCCTTGCAGGTTAACTTGCTTACTTTGGAATGAGGAAGGACTGTAGGTGAATTGAATGACATTTGTTTGAATTGCTTCTTTTAGAATCAAAGTTGAGTTTTTGTTTGCATTATCTTATTTTTTTTTTGAGTTGGAGTCTCACTCTTGCTCAGGCTGGAGTGCAGTGGCACGCTCATGGCCACCACAGCCTCAACTTGCTGGGTTCAGACGATCCTTTCGCCTCAGCCTTCCAAGTAGCTGGAACTACAGACGTGCACCACCATGCCTGGCTAATTTTTTTCTTTTTTAAATTTAGTGTAAGTCTCGCCAAGTTGCCCAGTCTGGTCTTGAACTCCTGGGCTCAGGCAATCCTCTCTCCTCGCCTCCCAAACTGCTGGGATTACAGGCATGA